>JAODAL010043148.1:0-34140 GCA_025379985.1 Phyllomedusa bahiana | reverse complement strand
ATATGTTATGTTCCCTTTCCGGCCCTTTCACTTCCCACTCTCCCGGGATAAATTTAGCCCAAAGAATAAAACCAAGGTTTCCTGCCTGCCGGGAACCCTTGGGGGAGCGTTTTCCCCAAAGGGCCGCCGCACTTTCCCGGGCCCCGCGATTGAACAGGGGCCTCGGATTTTTCAAACGCCCCGCTTTCCCCCCCCAGAACCCCCAACACCGCGCCCTTTTACACCCCCCTTTTCATGTGGGGGCCGCAGCCGAAAGTGGCAAACCCGGCGCGCCTAACTTTCGTATTCCTGCTCCGCAGCTAAATTGGGCCGGGAGGGCGCAGGTTTACCCCAAAGAAAACGGGCGAAAAGCCCTTAAATACATGTCAACCTATATTTTTAAACCTATCTTTAACTATTGTCACGGTTCACGGCCGCGGCCCCGGGTGCTATAGTCCCCCCAACGGGGTTGGGTCCCTTTCCCTTTTTTAAACTTGCCTTTTCTTTTGCCCCCTGCTTCCTGGGGCCCCTGTATGTGCACTCCCGCCCCTGGGGCCACGGGGCAGTTTCCTGTCCTTTATAGGTCCCCCGGTCCTGTCCCTTTTCCTCTTGCCCTATGATTTCCCAAAACAACGGCTGTAGAGTTTTTTTTTTGGAAAATTTGGGGGATTTGTTACAACCAACAGAGAGCGCTGTGGGTTTCTCACCCCCTTTCCCATAATGCCTTTTTAAATAATGCAATCCCAAAGTAGAGGGTAAAAAAGGGCAAACAAAAACTCTACAACCGGGTTCGTTGGGTTCCCCTCCCAAAGGAAGATCTTCCCTTCCTGAGCACCCAAATCCCTTTTCCCACCCACCCAGCCAATTACCCTTTCCCTCTCGGACTAAAAAGAGGGACAAAAACCCCAAAAACCCCCAGCTTTGTCTGTAGATGAGAGATACTGGCTTGGCAAAAAAAATCCTTTTTGTTTTCTCAAGACCCGGTGGGTCAAAAGCAAATTGAGGATTTTTTTACAACCACAGAGGGGGGCCGGGTGAGTTTCTCCCCCCCTTTTTCCCATAATGCCTTGTGAAATTTCAGATGCTAAGTAGAAAGGGGAAAAAGCAAACAAAAACTTCTGGCCGTTCTTTGGGCCTCCCTAAGGAGAGATCTTTCCCCTTCCCTTTAAAATGGAGGGCAGACTCGGGGTTTAAATGGAGACATTTCTTGGATGTTGGGGGTCATGGACAATCTGAATGTCTGCTAGCTCCTTGCTATCTTGCTATCTTTTTGTAAAATGGATTATGGCACACCAATATTTGATCCTGATAACAGGGTTCGTTGAAACTGGCCTCAGCCAGGTTTATTCTACAAGCAAGAGATGGGTGAATTTCTCAAAAATTCGGTTCGTCAGATTCGCCGAATTTCCCACAAAAATCGTTTCGACTCGGATTTATTTGCGGCGAAACATGTTAAAAAACAGCTATTTACTGGCTGCGGAGAGCCTGTAGGGTGTTGTAGAACATTGTGCCATGCTCAAATATGCATAGAAAGCGTGGTTTGGTCTTGATACAATGCTGTGTTTTAGCATGACACGGAGATGACAGTCGCCGCTATTAGAATGACTTCTCTGGGCAGTTACAGGGGCAAAAGTGACCAAATAACTGATGTGGGAAATCAGCCTGACAAGGTAATATCAGCGCCAGCTGGAAAGAACTAAGCTGAGGGCCAAGATCCTACTATGAAGTCAAAGATAGCAAGTTTCCTGGAGCAGGCACAGGTCACTGCAAAGTAATGGGACAGTAGTGGTCACTTTGCGAGGCCAGAGCTTCCGGTGTCATCTAGCGGCCGTGTGTTGACCACCAAGCCATCCACTTTCTCCCAGATGACATCTGACAACCAAGTGACAAGTCACTGGTTAGACCACACATGGAATATTGTGTACAGTTTTGGGCACCCGTGCACTAGAAAGACATTTTATAGCTTGAACAGGTTTAAAGGCGGGCAACAAAAATAATAAAAGGACTGGGTGGACTACAATACCCAGAAAGATAAGCAAGATTAGGGTTATTTAGTTTACAGAAAAGGCGGCTTCGGGGGGACATAATAAATATGTTTAAATACATCAAAGGTCAATATAGAGATCTCTCTCAAAATTTATTTATACCCAGGACTGTATCTAGACCATGGAGTCATCCTCTGTCTTGAGGAATGAAAGTTTATAAATAAACAGAGAAAGGGATTCTTTACTGTCAGATCAGTGAGACTATGGAACTCTCTGACAGAGGAACTTGTCATGGTGAATTAAATAAAAGAGTTCAAAAAGTGTTTGGATGCATTTCTGGAGTGTAATAATATAACAAGTTATAGTGGCTAGGATTCTGGAGAGGGGTCGTTGATCCAGGGATTTTTCCGATTGCCAGATGGGAGTAGGGAAGGAATTTTTTCCCTAAAATGAGGACAATTGGCTTCTATCTCATTGTTTTTTTTTGTCTTCCTCTGGATCAACACTTTAGCAACACTTTAGCTATGTAGCTATGATCCATCCTGCCGCAGTAGAAGCACCCAGTGGCACTCCTCCCATTTCAGGCAGTGAAGGCTCCCCCACCTCTGCCCAAGGGAGTTGCCTGTCTTTCATATCATCTACTGGTCAAGATGCTCCTGCTCCTCGCCACTCATGGTGCGAGCAGTCATTCACCGAGACAATTGCCAAGAGATAGCAGTATGTGTCTAACCATCCCAAGGTGCAGAAGCTGACCGTGCTCTTGTCCAACTTGGTGGTACTGCAGTCCCTCCCTTTTAACTGTTCAGAGAACTGGCCAGGAAACTTTGCAAGCACTTCAGACATTCCTACACCACCAAGCACACTCTCCTTGAGCTGAACATAACAGAGAAACTATGAACAGAGAAAAACAGAGAGAAATCTATAAACAGAGAAAAACAGGGAGAAATCTATGAACAGAGCAAAACAGAGAGGAATCTATTAACAGAGCAAAACATAGAAATCTATGAACAGAGTAAATCAGAGAGAAATTTATGAAGAGAAAGGCCATTAATGATTTCTTGATGATCCAAGCGGATATGGATACTCCACTGTGTAATATTTATTTCAGTCAGTGGCAGCTCATGCGTGACACATGCCGTTTGCTCAGGCTCTTTCAGGAGGCCATATAATTTGTCAGTCAGCAGGACTACGGAATGAACAATGTAATTTCACTGCTTCATGTCCCAGAACATATGCTGAAAAAGCTGTATGTTCAGGGGACTGGAGACGTGTCGAGTACATCTCACGGCCACATGAGTACAGTGGGGGCAATGGGCAACCAGTGAAGGGATTGGCAAAGGGGAGAGGCAGAGGAAAAACGAGGAGAGAGGTGAATCAGACAGGCAGCAGAGTTAAGGGGAGCAAGGGTGCTAGATGGGAGGCCACAGAGAAGGATGTTGCAATAGTCTAGGCCTGAGATGACGAAGGCATGGACAAGCATTGTTGCGCTTTCAAAGTGAAGGAATGAGTGGATTCGGGAGATATTTTTCAGGTGGATGGAATTGGTAAGGGTTTGGTTGTTTTGTTTGAAAGGCCAGATTGGAGTCAAAGGTTATCCCAAGGTAGCAGACTTGTGGAGCCCTTGAGAAAGAGTGCAGCCATTGGCAGTGATAGAGAGATCTATTTGCACCATTGTCCATCCTCCCGCAGGTCTGACCGGGGGGTTCCTCAGTGCTCACGTACCACGGCCCCGGTGGGAGGTTGGGGTAGTCAGAGCAGTACCAGCTCCATCAGCAGCAACCTGAGTCTAGAGTTGTTTATGCGCAGCTTTCTACACCCACCTAGTGATTTAGGTATCCAGCAGCTAGCAGCACCTGGAGCAGAACCTGAACCCTGGATTCTTCTGGCTACCTGCCTCAACTACTATTCTGATGCTGCCACCTGCCTGATGCCACACATCTGCTGCTAGCTGCTCCTTCTACTACACACCATCTTAACCAGGGACTGGTATTGCCACCCACCTCCCCACTCTTCACTGGGCCATAATGTAGCCTTGTGATGCTGCTGCCACCTCACCACTCATGTCTCCTCATGCTGCTGTTACCTCCAGGCTATGTCACCATGTCACTCTCTGGCTTGATGCGGCTGTTGCTTCCACCTCCTCATTATGTCACCTAGCTGCCGCCACCTCAAAATTATGACATTGTGCCACTCTCAGGCCTAATGCTGCTGCTGTTGCTGCTGCCACCTCCACACTGTGTAATTGTGCCAATCTGTGGCCTACTCATGCTGCTGACAACTGACCACTCTCTCAGTCAACCACCCTGTGGTTTCCTAATGCTGTTTTCACCCTCCACAAGTCTATGATGTTGCCACTATGTTTGGTTTTCCCCTTATTTTAATCTGTCAGAAGGAATGAAAAGGAAAAGCATAACTGATTGTGTCTTCAGAGAAGCCTAGAGGCTAGTATGACATGGTCCTTTGTTTGTATCATGATTGTGTGATGATAAGATAGCCAAAAGCAGGAGTGGATACAAAACACATAAGAAATGCAAATATTTCATTTAATTATTATTTTTGGGATTAACTCCTGTTTCTTTTTAGCTTTAGCAATAATGGATTATTGACCAATTGAAAGCGGACACTGAAGGATCAAAGAAAGAACAAAATGATTAGTGATGTCAATGTAAAATTACTGATGACACCCTCTTCACTCTTTTGGGGGGCTCTACATGTATCAGCGTTTAACAGAGTTACCACAATTAATGAAAAAATTAACTGTTTGCCACAGATAGCAATATCCCAAAAGACTGAACTGGCTGCATTTGAGATGTATTTAGGGCTGAAATACACAAACACTTGATTTGACACAGAATTCTCCACAAAAAGTGGATAAATGAACTCTTGGTCACAGATTAAAATACCTCCACAGACTGAAGTTGATGGATTTCCGGTGTGTATGGGGCAGAAATATACACACCCTGTATTTGACTCTTAATTACCCCACAAACAAGAGGATAAATTAAGCCTTGGGTATAAAATACCTACACAGTGAACCAGTTGAATTCACGGATATAGGCAGAATCACACCCTGTATTTGACTCCTAATTGTCCCACAAACGAGGATAAAGTAACTCTTGGGTATAAAATACCCTACACAGTGAACCAGATGGAATTCAGGCGTATGTGGGGTAGAAATACGCACACCCTGTATTTGACTCCTAATTACCCCACAAACAAGAGGATAAATTAACCCTTGGGTATAAAATACCCTACACAGTGAACCAGATGGAATTCCGGCATGTATGGGGCAGAGATACACACACCCTGGATTTTAGGGAGAATACCCCACAAACTAAAATAAACAAAATAAAAATGCTGGTTCAGGAACAGGTGTGTATATGACACACACGTGTGAAGTTCTTCCACCCCAGTAGCTCAAAAAATGGGTTTGTTTTGCACAGAGTGCAATAGAGTGGTGAAGCAGATTGATGCTTGTGACAGGAGACTCACTGACCAGTTTGAGAATTTAACATGACATCCATATTTATAGGGCTGTGACGTTACAGAAGCCCACTGGTTGCTGATTGGCTTCATGTCTGCACATGTCATTGAGAGCGTTCCTTTCTTCCTCCTATAGTTCTCTGTCCCATTTCACGCCATGTGCTCGCAGCCGTTTTAGAAAAAAAAAAAATTCATTCCCGCGAAGTACCATAAACTTCGCCTTCATGCAGAATTGAATTTTTCCTGAAATACTAAACGAATTCCACTTCATTAGAATCGATTTTCCCATCTCTACTACAAGTATGTGACAAAACAGTCAGTGTACAAAAAAACTAATAAAAAAAACACAGATAAAACTCATTAAGCATGGCCTGAATCTACTGTCCAGTGCCACAAGCTGTAATATTTGTACCAGTGTCCACTGGTTCAAGTTTCCTCAGGTCTGCAACATTTGTTTTTCTCAAGCCTGGGAGCAAAAGAACTATCCACAGCCCAGCATCTGCCTCACACAATTTTATAAAAAAAGTTCTCCCAGAAGTTGTCTAATGATACCAAAATCTCAAAATCTGAAGTGGAGTTGACCTTGTCTCCACTACAAGCCAAACATTTTTCAGACATTACAAAATTCACACAGCAGAGAAAACCTGCCTTAGTCTGGAGGTAGAAATTTGTGACTTCCTGAAGCCATTTTGCCACTATATATACTGTATATATAGTTGTTTGGCATCATTAAGACTTTGATCTGACCTTGCCAACCTCTGTCAAGGTTGGATTATGTCCTTTTGTGTTCCAATTCTGTTGCAATTGTTGTCTCCTCCAAATCATATAAATTTGCAGTTTATTGCTCAAGCTAGAGAGAAATACAGTCCACTCTGGTTAGATTCTGCTTTATTTTCAGGAAGTTACAACTTATATACCTTTTGATATGTATGAAATCATATGATTACTTATAACAGCATAATTGGTTAACTGGCTGTTACCAAGTCGTTCTTGCTCCTGCGCTGTTTAGCTTAGGCCCTGTCTGTTAGAAAATATAGTTCCTTTTATGGCGTTCTTCCTTATTTCCGGCTAAGTCTGGTTTCTGGTTGTTGTCTTGCACCTACGCGCCATCTTAACTCTGCTACATAAGCTAGCATAGCGATCTATAGCAAGTCTTTTTAATGTTTCCTGCGTCATCCAGAAAAGAGGAAGTTCTGCTAAAGCAAGCATTGTTTCCAAGCAATATCTGATAGAACCCGTTAAGGATATGACAGAAAATAGTTGTACACATAATATATGATAAGTTTGATAAGGAAGCAATGATTCAATAATAAAACAGATTACAATGTTTTTCATAGTAAATTCCCAACTTGACAGTCCCCCCTAAATTATTGGAATCTGTGTCCAAAATACCACTTGAGGATTCAGTTGCGAGCTATATTGTTTCTCAGTTCTAGGTAAGGATAGGAAAGAGGTTACTGTTCCTATGGCTTGTGACTGACTACTTTGATCCTGGCCTGAGGGTGTTGGTCAAGGGTTATCGAGCTATCCCCGGCCCCCGACAGCTACTGGCTCTCTAAAACAAAGACCTATCATGAAATAGAAAGGATGAGACCTGAAAGAGGTTCTAGGGTCTGGGAAACTAAGACTGGTCACCCCTGAAGAAACCTCACATCTCACACTCACAATCCCCCCTTGTGAGTGTCTTTATGGCATGTTGACTAATTCATAGCCCTCAGTGTGAACTATGGTTCTCATTGGGGGTATATTAGTTACGGAATCTCCTCCCTGCAGGTGCAACCATCCTCCTCTAAATAAGCAAGAACAGGCATTGCTTGATCTACTCCAATACTACCCCCAATACTACCCCCAGTACCATTCCTGCTTGGGCTAACTACTTCTGCCATCCATTCATCCACAAGAAATACTGATCCCATGGATCACTAATTCCTGAATTCATTTTCAACTCTTCAGAAAGATCCTTCAATTTTTTTAATGGCCAAGGTCACCTTTCCCTTTGGTCCTGTATTGTTAGGGATCTACGTACAACAGACATCATGGACCATGTGGCAAACTCCTCCCTTCTCTGCTAAAACCATGTCCAAAGCCATTCTATTTTAGAAAGCCATGATTGATGTGGGCCCCAATTGTTCAGCTATACCTGTTAGGGCATCTCGAGTGTCATTAATGAACCTCTGTTGATTATAATAGATATAGTTGATCCATTCTACATTTTTATTGATGGTTATTTGGGGTATGAGTGATTCAAATCCTTTTTTTTCTCTAGCTTTAAATTCATCAGGCGCCCCTTGTGGTTATCCTATTGCATCCAGATAGACATGTGGATCGAAACTGCCCTTGGGCTTTGAATCACTGGATCTCCTGTATCTGTTGTGGAGTGAAGTTATCTCCCTTTCTGTCCCTTCCATTGGAAATATTTGTAATGCTATAATAGCTTTTGCCAGGGCGCATTTCACTGACCAATTCCCTTCAAGCCTAGATCTGGTTTTCATGTCACCACAGATCCAAAAGACATCCGCTATGGATTGTAACTGATTCATGAGTTGCACTTTGGGTGCATTACTGTATGTACCACAGTATCCTGGTTTGAATTTACCTAAGTTTTTATCACCTCCCTCAACAGAGAAACAAGTGTAATTTCCAGGACTTATAGTGATTTCTGAGCTTGGCATACGTTTATGTGTTATCAGAGGGTACTTTGCCTTCCACATCTCACAAATAAGGTCAGAAGTTGACTTATTGGCAAACAAACTGAGGAAGCATTGTTCTGAGGCTGGGTCTAAGTGTAATGGGACTGACCCAAGATGTGGACGGACACGAGAACATACATAACTGGCGAAAACTGCGGCTCACCGATCCGAATCCCCTGTCGGACGCAGGGATGCGGTGTTAGGCGCAGCCTTCACCACTTTCGGCTGCACCTAACATGAAGGGACGTGTAATGGGCGCGGTGTGGGCATTCTGGGGCGGGACGCGGCGCGTTCGAATACCCCGAGGCATGTACGATCCCGGGTCGGAAAAGTGCGGCGCATTGCAGCGCTCGCCAGCTCCGACAGGCAGACCTAGTTGAAGTTGGTCTAAATGAGCCGGAGGAGGCGAAGTGGAGCGAGAACGTAACATAAGAGGAAACAAATAGAAGATCGCAAAAGAAATCTCGGCTCTCAGCTCCGTGAAGCATGGGTATGATTCCAAAAAAAAATCGTTTTTATTAGGTGTAAAACATTATCAGAAAAAGAGCTCAAACCTTCAAAAAAAAAAAAAAACATTAAAAAAAATCACTTTCCAAAAATCTAGAACGGCACTACATCAGGAATTAGGATCCTGGAAATTTCCGGGAAATACAATAATTAAAATTCTGTAAGCGCTTCTCATTGGTCGGCAGAAACCAGCCAATCAGAATAGGAGCGACAGTGACCCATTAAAACCTGTGTAGAAGTATTGACCAATCAAATTCAAAGGCGGGACAGTTCAAAATACAGTAAAAATGCAGTAAAGAGCTGATTGGTTGAGCTAGCGGGGGCTTGGCAATCCTGGCCAATCAGAATAGAAGCGACAGGGACCCATTATAACCTATGGAGAAATATTGACCAATCAAATTCAAAGGTGGGACAGTTCAAAATACAGTATAAATGCAAAAAAGAGCTGATTGGTTGAGCTAGCGGGGACTTGGCTATCTCGGCCAATCAGAGCGTGAGCTAATTTCTCCCATTGTAGTCTATGGACAGATCGGGGCAATGAAATCTTGGCTCTCAGCGCCATGCTGCATGGAGTATGATTAAAAAAATCATTTTTATTAGGTGTAAAACATTATCTGAAAAAGAGCTGAAACCTTCTATAAACATAAATCAATCAAATCCCTAACAACGTCACCGGCGCTACATCAGGAATTGGGATATAGAGAATTGCTGGGAAATACAGTAATTCAGTAATTCAGATACTTTAAGCGCTTCTCATTGGTCGGCAGAAACCAACCAATCAGAATAGGAGCGACAGTGAACCATTAAAACCTATGGAGAATTATTGACCAATCAAATGAAAAGTGGGGCAGTTCAAAATACAGTAGAAAAGCCAGAAAAGAGCTGATTGGTTGAGCCCAGGCGGCAGATATGAATCCACCAATCATATGTAGTGCGTCTATTTTGAGTGGAGAAAGATGGGCGCGATAGAAGGGCGCCCTAAAGGTTATTACTGTCTATGGGAAATATTCTTGTACTGTGATTGGTTGGGGGAAGAGGGGCTCGTCCAGCTTAGCCAATCAGCGGGTGAGCTATTTATCTCATAGAGTTCTATGGGGAAAAAAAATGCAGAGCGAGCTCTGTTTGTGATTGGCTAAGTAAAAAGAGTCGCGGTTATTTGGACCAATGGGAGAGCGAGCGACGCTCTTATGGGTTTTCTAATGCAATCTATACTAAAACTATACATGGCAGAAATCAAATGATAACACTCATTAAGTTGTACCGATGTATATATAAAATGAACAATAATATGGGGGTAACGAAAATAAACAAATAAAAATGAATTCAATGAGTTAATTTTTATTTCTTTATTTTTGTTAGCCACTGAACAATAATATGGGTGTAACGAAAATAAAGAAATAAAAATTAATTCATTGAATTCATATTTATTTGTTTATTTTCGTTACCCCCATATTCTTGTTCATTTAATATACACATCGGTACCACTTAATGAGTGTTATCATTTGATTTCTGCCATGTACAGTTTTATTAGAGATTGCATTAGAAAACCCAACTTCACGGTTTCTTGCAAGGTAACCACAGCAAATCCTGTATGGAATTGTCCTTGATCATCCGCATATCTGGATCCATCTGTGAAGAAGACATAGTCTGGGTTCTCCAATCTGCATGCAGAGATAGTAGGAAGATGGGACGTTTCAGCCTCCATTTGTTCAAGGCAGTCATGATCATCTGTAGCATTGTGTTCTTCATCTGTAGCAGTCTGATCTTCATCTTCCCCCCTTGAGAGAGGAAGCAGAGTGGCTGAATTGAGAGTAATACATCTCTTCGAAGTGACATTCTCAGGCATCAGTAATGAGCATTGTAAACGAAGATTACGCTGTTTGGTGATATGAGGTTGTTGGGATTGTTTCAGGATCCCTTGAAGTCATGAGGGGCCCAGATGGTGACTAGATAGCCCAGAATGATATCTTGAATCTTCTCAAGAAGTAGTTGTGCAGCAAAAACAGCTCTGAGGCAAGAAGGTGTGGTCCGTGCAACAGGATCTATCTTGCAGGAGTAACATCCAAGAGGCCTCATACGGTCTCCATGTTTCTGGGCCAAAACACCGGAAGCATGGCCCTGATGTTCTGAGAGGAAGAGATGGACAGGTTGTGATTAATCCGGGATACCCAGGACAGGAGCTTCAAGGATAAGTTGTTTTAGGGTTCGAAAACAGTCTTCTGCTTTAGGTGAGAGTTTGTGGGTGGAAGAAATATCCTGGAAAGATGCATATAAAGTTTGCATGAGATTTGAAGCATTGGGTGTCCATTACCGACAGTAAGTGATGAGGCCCAAAAAGGCCTGAAGTTGTTTAAGAGTAGTTGGTGAAGAAATCGACATCACAGCTTTCTTACGGTCTTCAGTAAGGTGTTTGGTCCCCTGTGATATACAGTGTCCGAGGAAAACAACTTTGTCACAACACCATTGGAGCTTGGACTTCGAAACTTTGCAGTTGATGGATGCCAAATTTTGAAGAAGACTCAAAGAACTTGATTGACAGATAGGAAAGTCTTGAGCACAGAGGAGAATATCGTCGATATACAGCAACATTTAGACGTCAGAGTGTTCCAGGATCCAAGGCTGGAGACAGGCCTGAATAGCTTGAGTAAAGTGGTTGGGAGAGTTCTGAGCCCCTTGAGGGCACCTTGTCCGGGTGAGCTTAGTACCACAATAAGTGAAGGCAAAAAGGTATTGACTATCCTTGTGTAATGGGACACTGATGAAGGCATTGCAGAGATCATAGACTGTGAAGCATGTAGCAGAAGAAGGGATTTGGCTGAGAAGAACATGAGCGTTGGGGACTACAGGGGTCACAAAGACAGTGACAGGGTTGACAGTCCTTAAATCCTAAACCAAATGGTATTTTCGAGGTTCTCCTGTAACAACTTTATTGCGAACTGGGAACAGGGGTGTATTTGTGTGAGAAATGCAGTAGATGAGCACCCCCTTATCCAAGAACGCAGTGATTTGTGTTTCCAGAGAAAATTCTTGGTCATGCTTCAAGGGATATTGAGGCAGACGAGGAGGGGTAGCACCTGCTTTTAGGAAGACATGTATGGGTGCAACGGGAAGGAGGCCAACATCATCAGGACCTTGAGACCCCACTGCAGGAGGGACCTGTGTCAAAAGATCAGGAGGGATGGTTTTCAGTGGAGAAACCAGGAGAAGAGCAGGAAGAGCTTGAAGTGCGCATATGACTTCAGGTGATACAGGAGTGTAAAAATCAAAGTACATTCCAGAAGAATCATATCTGATGGTAGCATGCATTTTTTGCAGAAGATCAGCTCCAGGGAGCTGAGTTGGGCAAGTGGGGGAGACAAGTAGTCAAGATAGGAGTCCGTGATGTCCAACAGGCACAGGGTAGGTTAAGCGAGTCTGGGTTGCTTGTCCATCCACTCCTACGCATGAAATGTAATCAGGAGAAAGGATGACATCAGGTGGAATGTCAGAAGTTTTCAGGAAAGGAAGTTGATGAATGTTAATAGGAAGAGTGACAGTCAATACAGGTCCAGAATGACTAATGGTGGTATTCTCAGCTTTATGCACAAGGACAGTAGACACAGGCTTGCCGAAATCCTATGGTTGGTAAGAAGTGTTCTGAGGTGGAGGAGGAGGCCAGGAAGATGCATCCTTGGGATAAGCTTGTTGGTATTGGTTATGGTTAGGATCGATTGGTTCGATGAATTGAGGTCCACTGAAAGGATTATTTCGAGATAGGGGTCTGCGTGGTGCTTGCTGATGGAATCTTGCTTGTTGAGGGCCAGGAACTTGGTATTGAGGTTGTTGACTATATGCTTGAGGGGATTGTACTTGTGGATGTCCAGTGGTAGCAAGATTCCTGTTGTCATCGCGAGCTTTAGTTCTGCAGTGCTTAACGAGATGACCGGGCCTTTGGCAGTAGAAACAAGTTTTCTGAGTGAGGCCTTGTCCGCCTTGAAGGGCGCGTGGGAAAGGACGAGAACCATTAGTAGGGTGATACCCAGGGTAGACGTGCATTGGTTGATTGTAGAGTATTGTGTCTGGTTGAGGTGTAGGGCCTTGTCGGAGCTCCTGAAATACAGCCACTGTAGAAGCCTTCTTCAATTGTTGAGGTGAATCAGCTTGAGTCAAGAAAGAACTTTGGGTATTTGCAATAGAGAGAAGTTGACTTCCAGGTAGCTCTGCATATTCTGGGCGAATAGTTTCAAAGTATTTGCGTATGGGTTTAAGAAGACCCTTAACAAACGAGTTTGCAAAGAGGAGTTGGTGAGCTTTAGTATTCAAGTCAAATACATAGTCCTGTAATGAGGCAGATAGTCTGTTGTAGAATGTTTCGACAGCTTCAGTATGGACTTGAGTGGAATTGAAGAGATTAACTGAGGATTCAGTCAAGCGTTCCTTAGCCCAGCATTGGAGGCGGTGGCAGAACTCATCCCCAGACGAATAAGCACTGGTGTCCTCAACAGTGTCTTCTTGTAGGGCAGATTTGATGATGGGCCAGAAGGAATCTCCTGCCTTTATGTTGGAACATGATATAGATCTTTCCAATTGGCAGAAAAAGTCTTCTGTATTTGGCAAATGGCACAGTAAAAAGCCATAGGGTTCTTCTCAGGATCTGGTAATTGGGTCAGCAGGTTATCGACCTGAGCATGATTAAAGGGCACATAGATCGATTGATCTATAGGTGGAAGGGCAGGCTGAGGAAGGACAGGAAGAGAGAGAGAATTTGGAGGTAATTGTGGTGGTAGGTTAATATTTGAATCCGGTGGAGGCGGTGGTGGTGGTAGATTAAGATTTGAATCCGGTGGAGGCGGTGGTGGTGGTAGAGGCTCCTGGTTATGTGGAAGAATAACTGGTAAGGGTAACAAAGAGGTGGCGGAGGCAGTGTTATCATGGTTAGGTAAGAAATCCCTGTGATTTCTTGGGGTGGAAGGGTTGAGTGCTAGCCAAGTGTGCTTTAGGCACTTGGCCATAGCATCCGTGAGAACAACGATCCGTATTTCACAGACTGGTGGGATTGGTCCATGGTCAAGTAAAGCATTGAGTATAGCTTGTATATATATATATCATAGGAGGGAATTCATAAATGCCAGAGGAAATGAGGGGCAAGGACAGCGATCTGAATTTATTAGCCTGGGCAAGTTCAAGTACATTATGCACTGTTTGTTTCAACAGGCTTACACAGTTGTCATGGGATAAGTTATTATAAACGGGACCGACAACATGAATTTCTCGGCAAAAAATAACTTCGTTCCGAATTACTTCGAGACGAATCACGTTAAAAAACGGCTATTTCCAGGCTGCACAGAGCCTACAGGGTGCTGTAGAACGTTGTGCCATGCTTAAATATGCAGAGGGAGCTTGGTTTGGTCTTCATACAATGTTGTGTTTTAGTATGACACGCAGATGACTGCCGACACTCTTAGAATCGCTTCACTCTAAAATTCCCTGGGCACTTAAGAGGGCAAAACTGACCAAAAAACTAAAGGGGGAATGTAGCCTGATAAAATCATGGCAGCGACAGCTGGAAAAAAACAAGCTGAGGGCTTAAGTGGCAACATCAGTGACAGAGTGTGGAGGTGAAGGCGGCAGCCACAGCAGCATGAGGTCAGACAGTGGAAAACCATGATATTCTGGATTTTGGCAAAAACAGGGTAGGCCACAGAGTGGCACAAGGGACACAGTGTGTAGGTCACGGCAGCAGCCACAGCAGCGATGAGGTAAGACAGTGGCATAATGACACAGTGTGTAGGTCACGGCAGCAGCCACAGAAGCAGCATGGGGTCAGACAGTGGCACAATGACATTCAGGAGGTGGCAAAAACAGGAGTAGGCCAACATAAACTTTTGGGCACAGGAACACAGGTTTGGGGGTTAGGTCACGGCACACCCACAGCAGCAGCATGAGGTCAGACAGTGGCACAATGAAAATGTGTAGGTCCACGGCAGCAGCCACAGCAGGAGCATGAGGTCAGAACGTGGCACAAAGCGACTGTGATCAGGTCACGGCTGCAGCGACAGCAGCAGCATGAGGTCAGTCAGTGGCTCAATGACAGTGTGTAGGTCACGGCAGCAGCCACAGCAGCAGCATGAGGTCGGACAGTGGCCCCAATGACATTCTGGAGGTGGCAAAAACAGGAGTAGGCCACAGAGGGGACAATGAACAGTGTGGAGGTCACGGCAGCAGCCACAGCAGCAACGAGGTCAGACGTGGCACAATGACATTCTGGAGGTGGCAAAAACAGGAGTAGGCCACAGAGGGGGACAATGACACAGTGTGGAGGTCACGGGCAGCAGCCACATCAGCAGCATGAGGTCAGACAGTGCACAATGACAGGTGTGTAGGTCACGGCTTCATCCACAGCAGCAGCATGAGGTCAGACAGTGGCACACATGACAGTGTGTAGGTCACGACAGCAGCCACAGGAGCAAGCATGAGGTCAGAAGTGGCAACAATGACATTCTGGAGGTGGCAAAAACCAGAGGAAAGAAATAGGGCCACCAAAGAAATGTGGGCAAAATGACAATTGTGTAGGTCACGGCATCAGCCACAGCAGCAGCATGAGGTCAGACAGTGGCACAATGACAGTGTGTAGGTCACGGCAGCAGCCACAGCAGCAGCATGAGGTCAGACAGTGGCACAATGACACAGTGTGTGGGACGCGGGAGCAGCCAGAGCAGCAGCATGGGGTTTAGACAGTGGCACAATGACCAGTGTGTAGGTCACGGCAGCAGCCACAGCAGCAGCATGAGGTCAGACGCGGCACAATGACATTCTGGGGTTGCAAAAACAGGAGTAGGCCACAGAGTGGGACAATGACACAGTGTGGAGGTCCGGCAGCAGCCACAGCGCAGCATGAGGTCAGACGGTGGCACAATGACATTCTGGAGGTGGCAAAAACAGGAATAGGCCACGGGAGTGGCACAATGACACAGTGTCTAGGTCACGGCAGCAGCCACAACACCCGCATGAGGTCAGAAAGTGCCACAATCAAATTCTGGAGGTGGCAAAACTGGGTAGGCCCAAAGAGTGGCACAATGACAGAGACTGGAGGTGATGGCGGCAGGAGCAACAGCATGAGGACAGAGAGAGGCACAGTGACACACTGTGGAGGTCACGGCAGCAGCCACAGCAGCAGCTTGAGGTCAGACAGTGGCATAATGACACAGTGTGTAGGTCACGGCAGCAGCCACAGCAGCAGCATGGGGGTCAGACGGGTGGCACAATGACACGTGTGTAGGTCACAGCAGCAGCCACAGCAGCAACATGAGGTCAGACGTGGCACAATGACTTTTGGAGGGGGGCAAAAACGGGGTTCCACAGAGTGGGACAATACACAGTGTGGAGGCAGGGCAGCAGCCACAGCAGCAGCTGAGGAGAAAGTGGCACAATACATTCTGGAGGGGAAAAAAAAGGAAATGGGCCCACAGAGGGCACAATGACAGAGGGGGTGGAGGGACGGAGGCAAAGGGACAACACATTTATAAAAAAGGAGAAAGGTGGCACAATGACAAGTGGTGGGGCAAGGGGAAAACACGGGCGGGAAGGGGCCCCCCACCACAGCAGCCATGAGGTCAACAGGGCACAATGACAGAGAGTGGAGGGGGGTGGAAATACCAGCCCCCTGGAAAGATGGTTGGTGGCAGATAAGAAACGCAGCAGATGTGGGCTCAGGCGGGTGGCGGCACAAATAGGGCTGAGGCAGGTAGTTTGCCCCCGACTCATTTTCACATTTTGGGGTGAGGCGTCTGGGTTTAGTTACGCCAAAGGGATTGGTGTGGGGAAAATCCTGCCGATCCCCGCCGTTCATTTTGACAAAGGTCAGTGTTCCACTTTTCCCCGTGGACAAGCGGTTTCCCCTTGGGGTAATGATGGCCCCCCCGCACTGAACACCCGCTCGATCCCATCTAGGCCGGGGAAGGAAGCTTTCCCCACTGCAAACTCGGCAATTTTGGGGCCCCACACATCCTTTGGCTCCCCACTAGTCCGCGGATCTTCTAACTGGGGTGGCGGGAAGTGTTTCCCAAAGTGGGCCCACCACCTATTGGTTCGGGTCTGTCCCGTCTGTGCTGCTGGCAACTGCCTTCCTCACTTGGGGGGTGAGGAACTGCTTGTGATCCAGATTAGGTTGCTGCTGATGGGTGGTATGCTTCGACCCCCCCCCCTTCCCCGGCAGCTGCGGGGGGGGGGGACGTGGCGCTGGGAAAACCCCCCGGTCAGCCGTTAGAGGAGGGACGAGGGCCCGCCATAGGCAGCGGCCCCACGGGGAATACGGAGGTTTTCCCAAAAAGTATTTGGTTTTTCCTCCCCTCTCAATAGCTGGGAAAAAAGGCTCCCCCATTTTTTTACCGGTTTGCGGGGGGTCCAATAGGGTGGAGATCCAGAAGCCCCCTGCCCGGGTGCTGCTTTTTTTTACTGCACTGCAGGCAAATCGCATGTGGGGGCCATCTGCCCAAGTGACTCCGAGGGCTCCCTCCTCCATCTCCCCTGTATACTGACCCGGGGCTTGGGGTCATCTGCCCCCTTCCCCATTCCACTACCTCTCCCGTCTCCCGCTCCCCCTCTTTGTCACCTGGGGAGAAAATCACTCATTTTACCAGACAATTTCTTCGCTCCAATGTCCTCCTCCTCCTCTTCCCCCATTTCGTCCCCACCGGACCATTGGCCCCCGAGATATAGTCGCCCCCGTCTCCAGTCCCCTGCCCCGACAGATTTTTCAGCATTGTTCCAGGACATGAAGCATGGAAAGAGTTTTCTCCTAGTCTGGCGATGACAAATAAAGTGGCCTCCTCGAATGGCCTCAACAAACGGCAGATGTCACCATGAGTGCCATGGCTGACATCAAAATTACACAGGGGAGTATTGTCCGCCTGGGGTCATCAAAAAAAACGTTAATGGCTTTCTTTTTCATAACGTCGGTCCAACATGTGAGGCTGGAATTCCAGCCGTGGGGGAAAATCGCATTCGAGTGGTTGGGGGGGGGCTTCTGGCTGCAACTCGGGAGGGTTTTTTCCCCGGCTTTGTAGAAATTTATGAAGTGCATGTACAGTTTCCCGGCCATTTTAGAATATTCTGAAAAATCGGGTTGGAAGACTTCAGGAACCTTTCACAAACCCGATTGAAAAAATGTGCCATGCAGGGGGGGCCCTGGGGCCATCCCCCTCGGTCAGCGCGGGCAATGTTACTCCATTTTCCGTCACCATGGTTCCGATTTGCGTTGGGGGCGGAGAAAGCACACATCTTTTTTGCGCATGACAGGAGCAGTTCGTCCCCTGTTTTGACTTCGTTCGCCGGGGCAACCAGGTGTAGAACTGCGTGACACCCTGTGCCCTAATATGTGGTATGATGGAGCAGTACTTGGGGGGAGATGGTGGGGGTGGTGGAGGGGGGAGGCGGACGGGCGGGGGGAGCCGCATTTTGGGAAAACTTTGGGGAAAAAAGCGCGTCTCCTGCCCAAAGTTGCGGGTGTGCGGCCGGAAGCACATTCACCCATTGGGGCCAAAAGGGGACATTTTACGGGCCCGGGGACCGGTTAAAAGCTAAAGACATCCGCCCCTGCCGTGCCCCTTGGAAAAAACCCGTTTAAGCTCAAGGACTGGCCCCCCTTTCCCTTTCTACATTTTTTATGAATGCGGTATTTTCCCCTTTTGGAAAAAAATTACGGTTTTGGAACCTCCATCTGGGCTCGGCACAAGCATTATTCCTGAACGGGGGCCAGGGGCCACCTTTTGGAAAGGGAGGGCCCTGCAGCACCAACAACTTGGGACAGGGTCCCGGTCAGCTTCTGCACCTTGGGATTTTTGGCCCGCATACTTTTTGTCTCTTTGCAATGGGCCTCCCCTGAACTACTGCTGGCCCCAAAGAGTACGAGGAGCAGGAGCATTTTGGACCCGGGAAATTTTAGTCAAAGAGAAAACAGCTCCCTTCTGCAGAGGTGGGGGGAACCCTTGACCGGCTCCCAATGGCATGCGTCCACGGGGCCCTTTCGGGCTGTTGCTGTTGCTCGGGCGGCATGATGGACCACCACATCTGAGCCACTTTTCCCCTCCCGGGGCCACCGGATGGTGATCCCTGCAGGGTTTGACGCGGGGCCGGGGGGCCCAAAACCGTTACCCTCCCTGGCCACGCTTCCCCCTTTTTTTTTTGCCTACAGTTTCCTACATATACCCATATTCGGCTCCTCCGGTGCCCCTGGGCAAAAAACTGCTACACCCCCCAAAATCGTTTTAAAACCCCTGCCAACCCCGCTCCGCACTGATTTAAACTACTCCCCCCCGTTTTCCCCTCGCTAAACCCCTGCCGCTACTTTCCTTGGACCTGCAAAGGGGGTTTTTTACCCCGGGGGCCATTTGGGGCTCCCGACCCCCAAAACTGCTGCTATCCTGCTAAATCAACGGCCACACACCCACTTGCTGGTTTCGCCGCTGCCAAACGCGCAAGCTGACGCCCCCCTTCCCCTGAAGATAAAATGCCCCCTTTTCCCCCCCGGGCCCCAAGGGGCGGTCGGCTAAAACCCAAAACAAATTTGTGTTTCATCCACTTGCTGCCCCTAAATCTCCGGTCTTTGGTATGCGAAAGCTGCCCCCCCTCAAAAGATAACCTCCCATCCCACTCTCCACATCTATATTTTTTGCCCCCTCCCTCCCAAGAAGCGGGGGGAAATTTTGGGCCCCCAAATTTTTTTCCGCGCCAATTACTGCGGGACGCCCCCCCAAAAATTGTTCATCTTCGCAATATAGTGGCCTGAGCCCAAACCACATAGTAGATCTCGGGCTGAGGGAACCGGAGGGGACGATGCGGGTTTGGGGACGGGGAAGGGCCATTTGACCCGCCCCCAGGCCATCCCCAAACCCAAAGGGGTTGTGCTGAAAATTCCCACCGACTTTTGGCGGGGGTTGTCAATTCACCTGGGAGGAATGGATGCCCCTAGCCCAACCAATCAAGAACCATTGGGTTCTGAAAAACAAAACGGCCCCCTAGTTTACAGCGGCATTTTTGGGGGCCCCCACCGATTTGACCCCTGCTGCGAACGTCCCCTTGCTGTCCCTGCGCCCTTGGGCCTGGAATTTTTGTGCCTCTGCCCCTCGCGGGTGAAGAGCCTGCCACCTTCTAAATTTGAAAATACGTTGTTCAAAAATATCAGACACTGTTTGATGAAGATATCTGTAAAAGATAAATAAAACCACCCGGGTATTTTGACTCCAAATGAACCCAGTAACAAGCTTGGTAACCCTTGGAATAAATTGCGCCCCCACAAATGGGCAGGAAAAATTGACTTGTATTGCCGTTTAAAAAACTCTGGGGTAATTTTTCTAAAAAATAAAAACAAAACAGGCTTTAAAATTTCCCCTTCCCAAAATTAACTATCTACAAAATTTCTTCTGTGGCCCGGGGAAAAACCAAAATTTCTTTTTCTAGAAAAACTGCAGAACAACCTTAAAAAAAAACCCCCGGAAAGTAAACTGCGCAATAAATTGAGCAGCCACAAAGTACTAGTTTGTAGCGTTTTTACAATTGCGGTTTTCCCACCTACACAACAAGAGAAAAAATTGTAATTAACCCTTCCCCTTGTTTAATTAAAGGGACAGGAAAATTTTTTTTTTTTGGCGGTGAAAAAAAACGGTATCATTGGGGTCCCCCACAGCCCAAAAAAAAACGCCTAATTAAAACCCCCAAAAATTTAAAATTTCGCAAAAGAAAAAGAGCAGGGCCCAAAAAAAAAAATGTTATTTGTATTGTAAAAACGCTGTTTCCCTTTAAAAAGAATACAAAGGGAAATGGGTTAGATTTCCCCCCTTTATATTCAATGGCGTGAGCAGAGAGCATTAAAATGAAAAAGCAGCAGCAGTGGGCGCCCACTGGACTTCAGAAAAACTACCCCAAAAAATCAGAACAAAAAACATTAAGGGAAAACATCTCTGAACAACCGAAACACCCCACAAAAATCGCTGTTAAAAAAAATCCCGTTTCCCTTTAGTAAGAGCTATCACAACCAGCCGCGTCAAACACCCCTTCCCGACATTACAATGAGAAGGGGTGTGGGGCCCCCGCGCGCGCCCAACATAAAATAGGCGGTTTACGCACAGAAAAACCCCCGTTCCTATTGGGGTTAATCTCTTAAAAAGTCATGCAGGCTATTCCCCCTTTTTCCTCCCAGAGTGCTTTTCCCCATTAACGCCATGTGCTCCCCCGCCATTTTAAACCCAAACAAAAGCACACTTTTGTTTCCCCCCCCAAATACCCCCAAACTTTTTGACTTTTTCAGAACCGAATTTTCCCCGAAAATTTTAAAACGGGAAATTTCCCCCAATTTGAAAACAATTCGCCCATCTCTAAATGTAATCACAGTTTAATCTGCCAGATGACCCAAACACAGTGGACACAGGGAAAAAGGGAACATCACCAAAACGTGAAAAAGGGGGGTCCACATGCCTTCGTAATTTTTAAAACCAAACCCGGAAAAAAACAAATTTTTGCAGGGCCCCCGCTACCAGGAAAAGTAAAAGGAAACCATTTTTTTGGGGTTTAAAATAGCTTTTAGGGTTTCCCGTAAGGGCAAGGGCTCCTTTCATTTTTGAGAAAGTGGTGTTGGGGGGCCCCCCCGATATAGGGAATTTAAACAAAAGGGGTTTTGGGGCCCCCCCTTTGGGTTTCCCTTTTTTTGGAGTAAGAGAAGCAACATTAGGGCGAGAAACAGGTCGTCTTTTAGTGAAGTGTTGTCCCGTCATGAAAGGGAAAAAATTCAGCATCTTCATGGGAACACCCAAAAAAAAATTTTCCTCAAATGAACCCGTAGAAAACAATGGGGGATAAAAAACCCGCACCAAAAAGGAGTACAAGTTTTTTTGGGTTTAAACCCAAAAGAGATCAGGGGCTCTTTTTTTTGGGGGACTCCCCAAATGGGAACCCCGGGCCGCCCCCAGCAGTTTGACAACTTGCTTCCCCCTTCAGTACCCAAAGTTTAAAAAAAGGGGCAAAAGTTAAGGGATTATATTAAAAAGGGACCTAAGCAGTGGCAAAGGGAGAAATTTTTTGTGGGGAGCATCCGCACCCCCAAGGGCCATATGGGGGCAGGTGCAACAGCAGCATCAGGAAGAGGGCATGGTGTGTTATTAGGTGTAGCAAGATGGCCGCCAGTAGGCCTCGACTCTGAACTTCCGGGGTTTTAGGGGTTTTTTTGGGAGTATCAATATGGGCCCCCCGGGGAAAAAAAGGGGGACTTGGTAATAAAGGGTGCAGCAATATGGCTTTCGGGAACAGGGGAAATGGGGAAGGGGACGGGACCCAAAATGGGCCCCCGGAGGAGGGAAAGGGGCCCGGGGTTTTTGGTGATGGACTTCCGGATGCAGAGGTAGAATGAGCTACACCATGATGGCTACCGTGAGTGGTGGACGGGTCAGGTATCTGGGCTGAAGGGGAAATGCTGGGAGGAGCAGCAGAGGAAATGCAAGGTGGGATAGGGGTTGGACGTCCCCTGCAACAACTAACACAGTATTCAGAACTAAGGGGATTCTGCTGCCCGCAAATCGAACACTCCCAGCATTGAGGGTCACCATTATTAAGTGGGTGGGGGAACCTTCATAACAGAATACATGTACCCTGGGGTATTCCCTTTCTTGTCTTTGCAATGTATCTCAACATAATTTTCTTTACAAATAGCAAGAGCGGTCGATGCCACACTTGTGCAGCGATATATAGACCTTTATTCTCTAAAATGCCCTTACAAGTTTTCAATGCATTGTTCCATAAATGAACCTGTAATCTACCGGTTTTTGGTATAGCACAAATGTTCATCACTCTCTTGACATGTGCCACATGTTTTTTGCCCTCTCTTTTAGCAACCAATCAACAGGGTTGACATACTCAGAATTATCAGGCTTAGAGCCAAAAAAGGTACGTAAGTTTGCCATAATGAGAGTCATAATGAGAGTAGTAATGGACTCAAAAGTAAATGCACGGGTGACTGGTCCCTAATTCGTGCTGTATCAGCAAAAAGCACATGACTATATTGAGTATTGAGACTGTGTGATTCTACTAACAAATGCGCCACTGAAAAAGAGGAAGTGGCTGACGCCCTGTCAGATTTTTACACTGATGGGAAAAGAGGAAGTAAAACGCAGTCTCAATAGAATAGTAATAATATATACCATACAGCCTTAATCAATACCTAATCTCAGAACCGATGTTTGCAGGGGCTGGTCCCCAAACAACCCTAAGCTAATCTCTGCTTTAGTAGCAGGTACTACACTTTACTCTGTGAACTAACAGTAAACAGGCTTCCATCTGCTAGTCAGATGGGATGAACTTCTTCAGTTTAGTAACTGGCATCCGGAACTCTTAAGCATCTGTCCATTAAGAGGAACACTGAAGCACCTCTATAATGAAAGGATTCTTAGTCTCTAGTAAAATCACACTCCCCCCGTATATAAACCTAACTCATCGGCTCTGTCTACCCACAGAAAAGAAAAGAGAAAAAGAGTAATGCTATCCAGTCACCACGTACAGTTAAACCAACAATCAGGAACCAGAGACAACAATTGCCACACCCCCCCAGAGGGGCAACAAACCACAGACAGACTCTCACTATACAGTCTGATACGGATAAGTCACGGATTTATTAAACCAGTGTACATACCATAGTTAGGGTTGATCAGGCCCAGTCGGACTACCCAGCATCGACTAGCCAATGGCGCGCATTCGCCACTTCGCAGGCACGGCCACCCGGTACATTAGAGAGTCGAATTATCTCCTTTTGAGATCCAATCCTGTTACAATTGTTGTCTCCTCCAAATCATATAAATTAGAAGTTTATAGCTCGAGCAAGCGAGAGATACAATCCACTCTGGTTATATTGGAAAGCAGTTCTGCTTTATTTTCAGGAAGTTACAACTTATATACCTTTTGATACGTATGAAATCATATAATTACTTATAGCAGGGTAGTTGGTTAATTGGCTGTTACTAAGGCGTTTTAGGATTAAAACTACAAAGCAGAATATGTTGAAATATAACAGACATGTTCTTGCTCCTGCATAGTTTAGCTTAGGCCCCGTCTGTTAGAAAATATAGTTCCTTTTATGGCGTTCTTCCTTATGTCCGGCTAAGTCTGGTTTCTGGGTGTTGTCCTGCACCTACGCACCATCTTAACTCTGCTACATAAGCTAGCATAGCGATCTATAGCAAGTAGTGTTGAGCGATTACGTTGGCTATCGACATCGGTCGATGGTCGATAGTCGGCCATCATTGACAAGATATTCGATGGTCGATGATAGATGATCGCCGATGACCATTAAAGTCTATGGGAGAGCAACAACACCTTCATTCTTACACCCAAACAGGGCTGGAGAAGCTGGAATTAAAATCCACAACAGTCAAATGGATACGTGCTACATCTTAGGCAACACACTTAGGTTATAAAAGCCACAGAAAAAAAATCACAGACCATTCACTATCCCTGTCTTGTACCACAGCATGACCCTTAAACCTGCATCACCCACAAATTAAAAAGTGCCAGAAGGCAGTATTATTTGAACCATCATTTTACTTGAACTGGACATTGACTATCCCTGTCCTGGAACGCAGCATGAGCCCCAAACCTGCATGACCCCAGATTAAAAAGTGCCGGAAAAAGGAGTCTTTCAACCACCATTTTAGTTTCACTGGACATTGACTATCCCTGTCCTGAGCCACAGCATGAGCCCCAAACCTGCATGACCCCAGATTAAAAAGTGCCGGAAAAAGGAGTCTTTCAACCACCATTTTAGTTGAACTGGACATTGACTATACCTGTCCTGGGCCACAGCATGAGCCCCAAACCTGCATGACCCCCAGATTAAAAAGTGCCGGAAAAAGAAGTCTTTCAACCACCATTTAAGTTTCACTGGACATAGACTATCCCTGTCCTGAGCCACAGCATGAGCCCCAAACCTGTCTGACCCCAGATTAAAAAGTGCCGCAAAAAGGAGTCTTTCAACCACCATTTTAGTTTCACTGGACATTGACTATACCTGTCCTGGGCCACAGCATGAGCCTCAAAACCTGCATGACCCCCAGATTAAAAAGTGCCGGAAAAAGGAGTCTTTGAACCACCACTTTAGTTTCAACGGATATTGAAAATACCTGTCCTGAACCACAGCATGAGCCCCAAACCTGCATGACCCCAGATTAAAAAGTGCCGGAAAAAGGAGTCTTTCAACCACCATTTTAGTTTCACTGGACATATAAAGTCCCTGTCCTCGGTCGCTCTTGCCCCTCCGTATGAGTTAGGACCAATTGAGCGTCACTTGGAAATACTGGTGTTAACGCACCTGTTCCACCCAGGTGCCCTTTTTCTTGCATTCTTTTTCATCATTTTACTCACGTGCTGGAGGAAATTGTCTCGTACTTTTTTCTCTGTCCGTGCACATACTCCTGTCCCTCTGAATAACCTACATCTGGTCAGTTTTACCTGTACCTCCCTTGTACAATTCCAAAGAAAATTTTTTTACCCAGCTATTTTGTACATGCAAGTTTTTTAGTAGTTTTAATTCTAGAAAACACATTTTTAAAATAGGATGGAAACTCCACCAAAAGTCTTTTGTTTCTCTTTTTTTTTAATTGTATTAAATGGGTTGTCTCAATAAAGGTATTATAGCTATTTAAAGACTGCAAAACACAAGTCCATTTTACAATATGTGTCCATTAACATGTCCAACCTTATCCGTGTTTCTTCTGACAGCACCATCACCCTTGAGCCACTCTAGACATTGTGAAGAACAAATGTCTGTTAGAAACAACATTTTTTACAATAGGACCTGTAGTCTAGCTACATGTCACAGAAAAAATGCCCCCAAAAATTCAAGAGCATGACCATTGAGCCACTAAGACAATTGTGAAAGAACAAATGTCTGTTAGAAACAAAACATTGTTTTTTATAATAGGACCATAGTATAGCTGCATGTCACAGCAAAAGCCCCCAAAAATCCAAACATGACACTTGAGCCACTTTGACAATTGGTGAAGAACAAATTGTCTTGTTAGAAACAACATTTAATTATAATAGACCTGTAGTATAGCTGCATGTCACAGCAAAATCCCCCAAAAATTCAAAGCAATGACCCCTTCGAGCCACTTGGACCAATAGTGAAGAACAAATGTCAGTTAGAAACAACATTTAAATTATAATAGGACCTTAGTAATATAGCTGCATGACACATCAAATTCCCCAAAAATTCAAAGCATTACCCTTGAGCACTTTGTGGCAATTGTGAAGAACAAATGTCTTGTATAGAAACAATTTTTTTAGAATAGGACCTGTAGTATAGTCTGCATTCAAAGCAGCATGACCCCAAAAAATTATAAATATGACTTCCTCAGCCACTGTTAAAAATTGTGAGTGAGAAATGCCACTTAGTAGCCACATTTCTGTTCCAAAGTACCATGAATATTTTGCTGTGAACACACAGCTACATACCCCAAAAAATGATAATATGGACTTCTCAGCACTATAAAAAAATTGTGAGGGAGAAATGCCACTTAAAGCCACATTCTGTTGCAAAGGACCATGATTGTTGCTGTATCTTCACAAGCACCTGACCCAAAAAAATATAAATATGAATTCTCATCCACATTTAAAAAATGATGACGGAAAATGCCACTTAGAAGCCACATTTTCGTTCCAAAGGACCATAATTATCAGCTGTATTCTCACAGCAAACTTGACCTCAAAAAAACGATTGATCAATGCGAAACGTTCTAAGATATAAGCGAGTAAATGGAATACGGTGTTGTCATGAAACCTTGCGGTCTTTACAGTCTCCTCACACAAAACCAGCAAATTTACTGTTGGGAAAAGAGAATAAAAATTGCAGTAAGAAATGATCATTTTAAAAAAAATTTTCAGAAATCCCCCCATAACTGTTATGAAGATAAAGAGAATAGACTGTCAACTAATCGGGTGACCTCCGGCAATTTGCCACAACAATCATCAAGATCCATCGCCTGAATTCCATCTTGATGAAAATCAAACGATCCACATTATCTGTGGAAAGCGATATGTTTGTCTTGTAATGACTTCCTCCAGCTGGCTGCAGGTCCGCAGCAATATACGCTGTCTGCTGGCAGGACAACACCTCTATGGCGTGGCGAGCGAGCTCGGGCCAACGTTCACATTTGGATACCCAAAGTCTATTGGGTCCGGAACACATCCAAAACATCATTGTTGAAACGCAGAAAGTCGTGCACCATGAATCTTAATCTGGTCTCTGTGTGTATTTTTGTCCAGCAAAATGCCTTGCGTTGGTGAGTGTATATAAAAGATAGCCAGATGTCACCCATTAGCTTCTGCCACCTGCCTGCTGCTGCACTGCTGCTGGCCCGCTACGGCAACTTGGCTACCTACTGCTGCCCGTCGCTGATATGTTCCACCGTGACATTTGGGGGAACGTGAAGCAGACGCAACAGATGTCTCCCAGTGATCAATCACAAGGCATCCAATTCCTGCATTACTCTCTATATGGTGGGTGGAAGGAAGAGCTGAGTTTTGTTTGGTACCTTAGGGTATCCAGGAAGTGGCCACCATAACTGTTTGTTCATTTTTATGGCCTTAATGCGAGATCATGTTTTGGAGGAAATGGAGCATCCCAAGCACTCATTTGAGAGATGGCGCCTTGATTTCCCAAGCCTCTGGGTCGAGGGGCACAAGCAAACTGATTTCATCAACATCATCCTCCTCCACCTCAAAATCTTTCTCGCCAACCTCTTTCCAAGGTAGGACTTCGAAACGTCGTGTTCTAGAATCACACCTCCGCCTCCTCCTCCTCTTCCTCCCCGGCACAGCTTCAACACAGCCCTGACTTGCCCTTAGATGAATTGCACTCTGGAAGCTGATGTGCCAACCCTTGCACCTAGACAGACTAGCCCTGGACCCCGAACCACTTTTTTGCCTAATGAAGACCGATGAAATTTTGAAACTGTCGGTCTTGTTGGATTTGTCGTAGAGAAAAGGGCACCGTTCGCATCCTGTGTCCGTCTCCTCCTCCGCGCTGGCGGACCTGTTGTTTCAGAGTGTCCAACGATCGTTCCAGAACTAAGATCAAACCACAATGCCTCATGCTGACAAGGCATCGTCCGCACTGACCATTTTGGTGGCTTCTTCAACTGGCAAGGATGGTGCAAGCGCTTTCACCTGCCTCCACTCTCCGGTGGCTCAACACCCCGAGTCCGCACCGCTGCTTGTCAGGCCATGTGTCCACTTCGGTACTCGCGTAATGGCATTGCGCTACTGCCACAGATCGCTGGAGCCAGTGGAGGGTGGATTTCACAGCGTGTTGCCACGACAAACAATGAACGGCTGACGGGAGGCCCGAGCTGACATGCAACGCAGCCAGTCTGGAGGACGAAGCAGAGTGCGAACGGCGGAAGTGCGAACTTAGACTTTCGAGCCTTCCTCAGCAGGCAGACCAGAACACTGGTAAGCCTCCTTAGAAATTTCTGACGACAAGTTCATAGACATGTGCCAGGTAAGGGATGTGTCTCCAGCCTACCGATCTTAAGGCGGCAGCAGATTTCGCCGTTAGCGCACAACCACCTTGCCTGGCAACAAGTTCTTGAACTCCACCAGACGCCGGTCTCACGTTCGAAGAGCCTCCACGCTCCCTGAACCTGAGTGTGGACGGTTCTCCAAGACAGATTATTAAACATGGCCCCTGTTTCTCTTGGCATGTGAATGCCACGAGAGACCTTGGGGGAAAGAACCCTTCACCCTCCCCAGCGTTATGAGAGCGTGCGCCGAGCCTGAGAGCCACCGTCACCCCCAGAGACATCCACCCATCTCCCCATTGAGCTGACACAGAGATAGAGCGGCCTGGCCGTGCATAACTATCCATGTGTCCGGTGGTCAGATGGACTTTTCTGTGCCACAGATGCAGACAACTGCCTGAAATTTTAGATGACAACGTGGCTGGCCAGGACAGGACGTCTTTTCTGCAAAGAAATGCCTGCTCGACATCTGGTATAGGGGCAGCGAGGGCCATGACGTGGCGGAACCCATCTGTGTCCACCATATGGAAGGCAACTTTCCAAAGCCAAAAGCCTGGCAATGCCGACATTCAGGGCTTTTGGCTTGGGAAGTTTGGGTTTAAAGTGTATCTTCTGCTTCCAAACCTGGAAGACCGAAGGCTGGCTGCTAGACTGGCCGCTGTAACGGCGTGCAGGTCGCAAACTGGCGAAGAGAAGGGGTAGATGGGTCTCTGGTGTGAAGGTGTACTCCGGGCTCGTGGGAGGCTGAAGCGAGGCTGAACCCTGAATCATTACTTCTGAGAGACAGGGGCAGCGAGGGAACGCTTGGTGTGGCAGAGGAGGAGGGATTAGGCGGAGATCAGAGGGTGTGTCAGTGGTTGGAAGGCCCGCTTCGGTCTGGCCTTTTTTGGCACAAGTGTTGCATCCATTCAACTCATGCTTTCGCTGCATGTGACTAGACATGTTTGGTGGTGGTTAACCACCTAAGTTCTTGCCCCTACTTATGTGTTTACGGCAAAGCGGCATAGACATCGACTGGGGGGGGGTGAAACAGAGGCTTGCTCAAAGAAGGCCACAGGCTGAGAGTCCAGGACCTTTTTGTACGGCATAAGCGAGGAGCGCGGGGTTTGCGCTGACCGTGGCTGGCGAATCATGATCAGCGGACTTCCTGCGACCGCCCTCTCCCTTTTTGAGGGCCGGAACTCGTACTGACACTACCCCATCGTCCTACCTTCCTCAACCAGTGATGAAGCGCTCGCAAGCACATTCTGCTAAAAACACGTTGGATCCGCAATGTGTCATCGATCATCATCAACACAGGTGACTTTCGTCGTCCTACATTCGGCACCAGGAGCTGCGGGCTACAAGCAAGAGGGACTGCAAGGCGTTGCAGACCGCCCGAGATTTTTTTTTTTGCGATTGACCGGCTTCCTGTCTCCTCCTCCTGATGTCATCAGTAACAGGGCGTCAGATCAATAAAATCATCCTCTTTGGCCTCATGATCTTTACATGCCCCCCCCTTTCAGACCCCAACCGCTTTTGTCCATCAAAGAGGTCTTCAGAAAATGGATTACCCACAGTTGTGGGTACACGAGTATGACATTTGGGCTGCTTCATTTGGACAGATGCTGATGACGACATTTGTGGCTGTGAACTGGACGGACGAGGAGGTAAGACTGCTGATGCAGGTTCATAAACCACTGAAGGACAGATTGGCGACGCTGTTCTTTACTGAGATTCAACAGGGCCCCTGACCCAGCGATTACATGCCTGACTGTCCGTGCAACTTACGATCGCCCGCTTGCAAAGCGTGTTGTCGTCCAGCACGGGAATGAGGCACCTTCTCTCGTAACCTCTACCTCATGTCCCTAACCCCCTCTTTGCTCGCTTACACAACCTGAATTTCGCTCCAATGTTCAGAAAAAAAAAATTTGAGAAGTGTATGCAAGAGTTTGGAAAGTCCTCTTAATAAAAGACGGCAATCACAGCTAATCTCAAATCCCTCAAATCGAAACAAAAATTGGCTGATTCAAAATTTTAAACTGCAAAGTAGATCTATCAACAAAGTGCTAGGACTGAACAAAAGTGAAAAAAACACCTGTCTGAAATGTAACGGATATTAAAATGTATTTTTTTGGCACCCTTTCAATTCACCTGTGGATACTACAAATTGCTGTATTTCACTTTAACTGCAAAAGTACGCTATAAACAAAGCGGCCTGGCGCCAAAGGAAATAAACACGATATCTGAATGTATCGGATAATAAAGGTATTTTGGCACCTTTCAATTCACATGTAGTGACTACAAAATTGCTGTATTCACATTTAAGTCAAAGTGCCTCAATGAACAAAGCTTAGTGCGCCAAGAAAAAACACTATGCTTTATATGTATCGGAATAAAAAAAGTATTTTTTGGCCCCTATCAATTCACCTGTGTGACTACAAAATTGCTGTATGAAAAATTCTCCTCCCTCTCTCGTCGGAAACCCGATCGTGGAGTCGGAGAAAGGTTATCAGAGAAAAAGCGCAACTGGATTCCTTTAAATACAACAACCGTATTACCACTACAAGTTTCGTGCTCATCTGGTTTAGCGTAATTGATCCGGTACAGCACGAAAATCATAGCTAGTGTTATTTAGAACTGGCGTGTGACGGCTCCCGTCCCTTTTCCCCGCGATGAACGCCACGAGACGCCAAGAAGGTGAGTCCAGAAGAATAGTCTTCAAGATAACCCAAAAGGTAAAGGCAATTTAGAGGAGAATGGCTTGTAGGAGCGCTATAGGAAAAAACACTCATATAATAATTATCAGAGTGTAAAGTTTAAAAAAAGGGGGAATTTATTCAAAGCATAACGCTTTCGTGAGAACACTCCACTTACAGTCAGATGCTATAAATGTTAAATGGAAAAGGACACGTCTTTTATACACAACCCGATTGAAAGAGGCTACTCATGTGGCAACATGTAAACAAAAGTGGTTTCCATTCATAAAAATACTTGGTTTTCTTTTCACAACAATAAAAAATATATCAATAATTTACCTATAATAAAACTATTATATATATAAAAATGATAATGAATCATATAACAATAAAAAATTGACCACAATTAATTTGCAGTATATATGATAATAAAAAAATTACAAAAAATTACTAAAATAAGACAAAAATAACCAACAAAATTTGCATTATATAGTATATCTCGCCCCGTGTGCATCGTCACGTATATCAATATTCTATATTATTAAATTGATGACTATAAAAAATTACATTTAATACATATATATAAACAAATCACTCTGTAGAAATAACTACCATAAAATCAAATAATAATATAAAATATAATATATGACAAGAAAAATTTATATAAAATATATATATGTAACATATACTCATTCTATATTTAATGATTGTTTTCCTGTACGTTTCATTTCAGACGAACTGCCTTAAGGTGTGTCATACGGTTACATCCAATATGTTTCCCTTAAACTAATTCTTTTATTTCTATCTTGAATATAAGATGGAATGTATTCTATGGCTGAAAATACTAAAAATAGGGTCACTCGTTGTTATGACTCCAATAGATGTCTGGGGTAACAATAATCTACTCTCCCATCGCCATCATAACGATGGTTCACAGAGTCTCCTAAGAGTTTGTCGTTGTTTTTTCCTATATTCTGGATTTACAACCCAAAGTAAGCAAAAACAGCCTCAAACTGAACTTGCACAAGTGAGGTTTTCTCTAATTTTAAAAACCTCACCTTGTTTGATGAAGATGTAAAATGAGTACCTGGTGACCATTGATCACAACACTTTACAGCAATGGTGGTTTGCAAGGAACGAGCCTTTAGGGCTGAAGAATTTTGGACTATAACACTTCACTGTGTTTGTTTCTTAAATTTTGAAGGCCTAAAGAATTTTTAAGAGTTTTAGCACGACTATATACAAAATATAGGGTGTAAAGGTATTACACCTTTCAAACCTGATCTCTAAGCAGAAGACTCAATTTTCATAATAAATATCCTGAATGGTATCTTATTGGATGTATTTAGTTTGTTACAAAACATATGTCAAATTTATTTTTTTCTTTATTATATTTTTAAGATGTTGCCATATACATAAGTTCTGGTTATCTCTCTGCACAAACAACAACGACATAAAATGAAAAACAGAAACTACCCATTTAACGAAACCTAAAAACTAGACGAAGGAACACAACACAGTTTAACCACCAAGCGAAAATCCAAAAAACAAAAAAACAAAGAACATACAGAAAAAAGGGGGAAAAGGAAAACGGCTTACCCACCACAAAAACAAAACCTACAAGAACTAAAAAAAGGTAAAAGGAAACAAAAAACACTCAAACCGAAAAAAAAAATGAGAGAAAAGAGAGAGATAAACACAAACTAATGTCACTGGAAACATCTAAAAAAATATAAAAGAAAAAAATAAATTTGACATATGTTTTGTAACAACTCTACATCATATAGAACAATTCAGGATATTATTATGAAACATTGAAGTCTTCTCATAGAGCTCCAGTTAGAAAGGTGTATTACCTCTACACCCTAAATTTGTATATAGACGTGCTAAAACTCTTAACAAATTCTTACGCCTTCAAAATTAAAACAACACAGAGAAGAGTCTTAGTCCAAAATTCTCAGCCACCCTAAAGGCTCGTGTCCCTTCAACACCATGCTGTAAGTGTTGTGATCAAATGGTCACCGTACTCATTTTACATCAACTCAAACATGTGAGGAATTTTAAAATTAGAGATAACCTCACTTGTGCAAGTTCGTTTGTGAGTGTAATTTTATACAACTTGATAGTTGTAATATCCAGTATATAGGAAAAACCAACGACAAAACTCTCTAGAGACACCGTGAACCATCGTTATGATGCCCGACATGGAGATTATTTTTTATAGTCCTACCCAACATCTAATGGAAGCTCATTAACACGAGAGACCACTATTTTTTAGTATTCAGCCATAAGAATACTTCCATCGTATATTCCAGATAGAAATAAAAAATTAGGTTAAGGGAAACATATTGGATGTAACCGTATGAACACACTTAAGCCATACGGTCCTAAAATAAAGTACAGGAAACAATTTTTTAAAATAAAGAATGAGATATAGGTTACATATTTAGTATTTTATTTAAATATTTTTCTGGGCAAAATATTATATTTTTTTATTATTTTTTGGGATTTTTTGGGAAAGTTTTTTACAGAGTGATTTGTTTTTTATATATTTTTAAAAAAAAAATTTTTTTATAGCCCTTAATTTAAAATAAAATTTAGAAAAAATTGATTTACTTGACGATGCACATGGGGCGATATACATAAATATATGAAAAATTTATGTGTGGTTATTTTTGTGTTTTTTTGTAACTTTTTGAAATTTTTATTTTTTTTTTTTTTTTTTTTTTTTATTATCATTTATGAAAATTTTAATTTTTGGTAATTTTTTATTGTTATATGAAATTTAAAATCTTTAAATTTTATATATTAATCGTTTTATTTTTGGGTTTAAATTTTTGATATATTTTTATTGTTGTGAAAAAAAACCCAAGTTTTTTTAAAATAAAATGGAACATTTTTTTTTTAAACCATTTTCCCACATTGTAGCCTCATTCCCCAACCCGGGATGTGTAAAAAAGCGTGTCCTTTTCCCTTTTAAAATTTAAGCCACCCTGATAAAAGTGGAGTGTTCTCCAAAAAAGGCTTTATGTTTTTGAAAAAAACCCCCCTTTTTTTTTAAACTTTACACTCTAAATAATTTTAAATGAGTGTTTTTTCCAAAAGCGCTCCTAAAACCCATTCTCCTTAAAATACCCTTTGGGAAATTTAAAAACTATTCTCTGTCCTGAAGCAGAGCACATCCCCCCCCCTTTTGGGGCCACGGGGGGCAGTGTCCAACATGATAACGCCCCCAAACACCCCCCAAAGATGACCCCCCACTGGCCTTTGGGCCTAAAGAAAA
>JAODAL010043147.1:0-34141 GCA_025379985.1 Phyllomedusa bahiana | reverse complement strand
CCATTACCTTGTTTCCCAGACATTGCAGGAAATTCCTGAGAAAATGTTCATGACTGCCACAGTAGAGGCACAGATTCTCTTGGTGGGTCAGGTGGGATCTGTCCACTTGCATGGTCTGAAAATCACTGTTACAAGTCCCCTATGGGGATAACTAAAAACACAGTGAAAAAGTAAAAAAAATAGTTTTTGGAACTTTTCTTCTGTCCCTCAGGTACTTCACGGTATCTTGGATCTCCCCCATTTCATGGTTTTTCTTGGACTGGTTCAATTTCATGTGTTAGTTCTCCTGCAATAAAGTCCTTTGAAAGACCATTATACACCATTGTCGGGGTTGCCATCATCATTGTTATAGATGGGGATTCTTTACTGTAGGAGCAGTGACACTATGGAGCTCGGGGGCCACAAGAGCCTGAGATGATGGATTCATGGAACAACTTCAGGAAGAGCCTAGATGCTTTTCTTGGGAAATCTGATATTATAGGTTATGAGAACTAGATTCTGAAGATTCTTGCTAGGAGGTCAAGGCAGGGGTCGACAAGGAAGTTTTCCTCTTCTGTGGGCAACTGCTATCCGCCTCTTAGGAAATTTTGGTTTCCTCTGGATCAACACAGCAGTGCTATAAGTTAGACCTGAGGGACATGCCTCTTCTTTATTTTTTCATGTGCTAGTTGTCACGGTGCATGTTGTGGCCCCTGTCATGGACCACGGTTATGCCTGTAACTCTGCTGTGGCTCCCACTATCAGTTACTTACCTGTCTTGGCTCCTGTTTCTGTTACGGCGCTTACTCACCGGTCCTTGCTCCTGCTCGCTCCCTGTGTACATAACAGTGAACCAGTATTTAAAGGGACATTGTCCCAATTACCTGTCCGCCGACCTTTGGTCCCTGGCTATAAAAGGATCTTCCTGCCCTTGCTCCTGATCAGTTTGTTGTTGTCCACTACCTAGAGCTTGACCCCTGACTGCTGTATCGCTACTGTTATCCTGCATTACTGTCAACGCAGCTTGAACTTGTGTCTGCACTGTGGCGATGCCCGGAACTACTTAAAGAACTGTCCAGTCCGCCAGCTGCACCATAAAAACCCAAGTGTCTAGGTTTTGTTGGTGAGGTGACCCTGAATGATGGTGCTTCTGCTCCTCATCTGACCGCGCTGAACACTTTCAGTTTTTCTTCTGGCTCCAAGTTACAAGTCCCTGCTCGTCTGGACTCCGGTTCTCCTGAGAACTTCATCCACCCATCTCTATGGGAGAAGTTCTGTCTCCCAGCTGGAGAAGCCTCTGTGTTTCTCATCTGTCAATGGGGAGATTCTGAAGGAGTCAGTTCAGTTCCATACCTAGCCTGTATCTTCGAAAGTTGTAAGCTCCCACCAGGAGAAGATTTCCTTCTACATCTGCCTAGTTTGTCTGCTCCAGACCTACTTGGTCTTTCATGGTTTTAGCTTCACAGTCCGTCCTTGGATTGGAAAACGGGTGAAGTTGTACAATAGGGTGAGCATTGCCACTCACGTTGCCTCAAACCCACCCATCTAGAGCTGTCCTGCCCACCTATTTCCCTGCCAGTTTATTCTGTGTTGCCTATGTGTAGGAGCCTCCAGTGCAAGAAGAGCCCCTGGACTTTGAAGTCACCTCAGATTGCTGCCCACCTATCCCCCTGCATGCCATGTCTGTTTCCACTCTACAGGTCCAAGAAGTCGTCCAGGACTTTAAGGACACCTCCTCTGAAGACAGTTCCTGGAATACCGATGAGGAGGTGGTTGCCCCTGGTTGCTTTCAGGGTACTCAGTTATTCCAGAGACTCCTGCCACTGCTGTGGTGCCAGCGGCGGCGTCCACCAGCAGTGCTTACTCACCATCCCTCGCTCTTGCTCGCACCTGTCTACTCTGGCTGCCTGTGTACACACAAGCACCCTGTAAGGCACGCGCCCGGCAGTGCACTAGTATTTAAACGGACAGTGTCCCAATTACCTGCCGAGTGACCTGTGACCCCTGGCTATAATAGAAACTTCCTGCCCTTGCTCCTGTTCAGTTTGTTGTTGTCTACCTTGACCACTGGCTGCTGTATCACTGCTGTTATCCTGTGTTACGTGTGCACTATCCTGTGCATTACCAGTACACCATCTGCTGATTGCTTTCCACTGCACCAAGCCCATTGTATATGCTGCTGTACCAAGTTCGCTACTATCCTGGGACTGTGCTACCCGCCTACTTCTACACTTGCTGTGTCCTGTCACCAATACAAGAACCTTCTATCCTGTTCTGCACTTCGGCTACCTCTGCGAATCACACCATCTATGCTCACAGGGGCCCAGAGGATACTCGGAAGTTGAGGAAGTTTTCCAGCACTTGCGCACAGAGGGATCCAAATTAGATTTTCATATAAAACGCATCTTTATTGGAAGACTTGTTTAAAAAACATGATTTAAAATCAACAGCATGGTTCACAACGCGTTTTCGAGCCGATGCTTTGGCTCTTATTCGTAACATACAACAAATAACCAAAGTCTCCTTAAATACTACTTCCATGAGACAATTAGCAACACCACATGAAAATTAACCCCATAACTCTCAGCTTACTTCAGGATAAATACTGGTGAATACTATTGGAGTAAGTCTTCATTCACACGATGTCACTAATAATAATAATGAACCCACAAAGTTTAATAGATGTAAAGTAAATCTGATTTATAGTTTTTAAGCCCCGTGGATATCTAGTGTCCAACACCAGAATCCAGAAAGCTTCCCTATCTGTTAAACGTTTTTTTCTGTCTCCACCTCGATTGGGTCTGGCCACAGTTTCAATAGCTGTGACTTTAAATGTATCCAAACATGCTTGATGGACATCTCTAAAATGTTTTGAAGCTCCTAAATATTTTGCGTAAACTGGAGTGTGTGATATCATACAGATGTTCATGGATTCTTACATTCAAACCCCTCGTGGTGCATCCTATATATTGCAGTCTACATGATTCACACCAAATCATGTAGCCTACAAAGGTGCTATGACAATTGATAAATTGCGTAATGGGAAATGATTTTTGTGTAACAAACGAAGAGAAAGAATTATTCTTTACCATATATCTACATAAACCGCATCTACTTGTTCCACATTTGTATGAGCCTTTCAAATCAAGCCATCTTCCTTTATTCCTACTTGGGGAAGGAGAAAAAAGGCTAGGTGAAACAATGTTACCAATAGTGCGAGGTCTAGTAGATATATACTTACAACCTTTGTCCAAAATTTGTTTAAGAATAGGATCAGTAGTAAGAACAGGAAGATATTTCTGAATGATTGCTGTGATTGCCGGGAAACTGTCTGTATACTGTGTAGAAAAGACCACAGCCGTTGTTTCTTTTTTATTATTTTTCTTTTCACCATTAATAAGATTATCCCTATCAAGCTTCCTGCTTCTATTTAAAGCTTTCTGTATATTCCACTTTTTGTAGCCTCTCTATTGTAATCTGTTACTGAGATAGGAACTCTCTTGCTCAAAAGAAGAAATGTCACTTTCAATTCCTTCTTGCTTAATAATCACCAACCGGGAGGTTATGTACAACAGTTTGGGGTGACAGCTATTTTGCCTCTAACACCCCCTTTACCAGACAATGGTTTCCTATATGTTTGAGTGTGTATAGTACCAGTTCTAAATCTCCCGTCAATTTAAGATCCAAAAAAGCATGCTAATATTATCATGTAATGAGTGAAAGACAGATTAAATGAGTTGGCATTGATATATGTTCAAATTTGGTATTGGACATAGAGCCCCTGCCAAATGAACTGGGTATCATCAATATAACGGCCATACCAAAAAGTGTCAGTCACATAACTGTTATTTAACGAAGATATGAAGTCGTCCTGCCACCATGCTACAAACAAGTTTCAGAACATTTTGGAGATGTCCATCAAGCATGTTTGGATACATTTAAAGTCACAGCTATTGAAACTGTGGCCAGACCCAATCGAGGTGGAGACAGAAAAAAACGTTTAAACAAATAGGGAAGCTTTCTGGGTTCGGTGTTTTGGGCACTAGATATCCACGGGGCTTAAACTATAAATCAGAATTTATTTACATCTATTAAACTTTGTGGGTTCATTATTATTATTAGTGACATCGTGTGAATGAAGACTTACTCCAATAGTATTCATCAGCATTTATCCTGAAGTAAGCTGAGAGTTATGGGGTTAATTTTCATGTGGTGTTGCTAATTGTCTCATGGAAGTAGTATTTAAGTAGACTGTGGTTATTTGTTGTATGTTACGAATAAGAGCCAAAGCATTCAGGCTCGAAACGCGTGAACCATGCTGTTGATTTTAAATCATGTTTTTTAAACAAGTCTTCCAATAAAGATGCGTTTTTATATGAAATCTAAATTTGGGATCCCTCTGTGCGCAAGTGCCGGAAAACTTCCTCAAAATTCCGTGTATTCCCTTTGGAGCAACTACAGCCGGTTGCCATTTCCGTGGACACTGCGCTTGATGAGGAGGGTGCGGACCTGGCTTATATTCCATAGACCTAAAGTGGTGAGCGTTTCCTCGTTTTTCTTTTTGTTTATGCCCAGAGAATACTGACACCGCTGACACTGACACCGCCGGATCGTGACACTAGTATACCATATAATAAAAATATGCTGCACCTATGGATCTGCTTCATCCATACAAAGCTTCATCCAATGACTTTACCCTTCCATACAATCAGTATAGGAGCAGAGAGTAAGTGCAAGAAGGATGGTTAATAACCTAGAGAAGTGTAGGTACCTGAGTATATCCGAAAATGCCCAATAATTGTGCCATGGGGGTTGTGGTTAAAGAATGGAGGTCTCCGATGTACCCGACCAGTTTACCCTGCTTCATAAATGAATAGTTAGGAACTTCGGTTGTGGCCCTTATCCCGGTCATTATGTGCAGAACATCTTTAATAACTTTATTGATATGTCCACAAGAATCAAAGACATGATAACCCAGGGTGATATTGGGGAGAAGATCTGAGCTCCAGTTAATTTCATCAATTATAAAAATAAAAGCAATCAGCTGCTGATATTCTCAGATCTGTACACTGTGGAGAGAAGAAGTTCTCATCAGTCAGGAAATATATAATGTATAGACACAATGCAGCAGGCTATGTATGAATAAAGGGGGTTTCCTAAGGAAAGGCCATCAGTATCGTTGTCCTGAAAAATTCTTTATGGCCAGGTGTATCTGGTGGGGATCAATATCCTCTATCTGTGTAAGGAGTGAGCAGCCATGGTTGTTTCCTCTCTGTTCTTCTATGTCCTCCCTAAGAGAGGATATATCCCTGATGAGTGCAGAACACATAACATTGGATAGTCATGAAGGTGTCAAGGATATTGTCAATGTGAGGATCTAGCTTGTGCGAAGGCTCCACTGTCATAATGTTTTGGGGTCATTTTAGGACCATTCTGGGACAGGAGAGTAGACAACTGCATATATCCTGTGACTCATGATCTGACCTTTAACAGCTACATATATCTCTCCCTGTCCAAATGTCCACAACTTATATCAATAGCCATCTCTTTTTTTAGAATAATTGATGAAAATAACTACAGTTCACTGCCGGTGGGAAGGAGCTGCGGGGCCCGGCGCACCCTGCCTCTGAACTCCTGGGCTAATTTTCTGGCCCACAGTGGTGACATGGGCACACGATAATATAATATCAGCGCACCGCTCGTGCCGAGCTCAGAAACTGGAAGGCTGCACATCACATCGGGGAACTAGAGGCGGGTGAGTTAGCTGTTTCTTTCTTTTTTTTAACACTAATGAAGTCTGCCTAAACCTTCCCTTCCTGCATATATGGCCCCCTAAAGCCCACCTAAATCCTGCCTGTCTACCTATTTGGAGCCATATAGCCTAACTAAACCGTGCCTGTATACCTATATGGAGCTCTATAGCCTAACAATACTCTGCCTATGTTTACGGGCCCCTATAGTCTATGTAAATCCTCCTGCCTACCTACATGGGGCCCCTATAACCTGCCTAAACCCTGCCTGCCTACCTATATGGGCCTTCTATAGCCTACCAAATCCATGACTACCTACCTATATGCCCCCTATAGACTACCTAAAATCTGCCTACTTATATGGCCCCCATAAGCTTAGCTAAACCTTACCTGCCTATATGGGCTCCCTATAGCCTACCTAAAGCCTGCCTGCCTCTTCAGGGCCTCCTATAGACTATATACCTATCTAAATAAATATATCGGACCCACCTGTGGCCTATCTACCTAGCTACCTGGAGTCCAACTGCATCCTACCTGTGACCCACCTACTGCCTACCTTGCTACATAGGGCCTAGCAACAGTCTACTTAACTACCTTAGGCCTACCTACAACCTGCCCACCTACCTATCTGGGGGCTGCCTACCTCTCTGAGGCCTTACTTCTGCCTACCTAGGGACAATCTACCTACTACCTGTAACCTAAGTGGGACCTATCTACCCACCTGTGTCCTAACTACTACCAACCTACCTACGAGTGTGCTAGGATTGTCCCAGATGCCCTGCAATGAGTGAGAGAAGAGATCATTTAAGGAGAGATGTTGGACTCTTACCCTCCCAGAAGCTACCATGGAATAAATAGGACTATTTCTGGACAGGGTCAATCAAACATGCTGTTCTCCTTTGAGGTGCTGAGCCCACATATGAACGATATCAGATCAGTGGCCTCTGTGGTCACCTGCCTTTCTATTGCCATCACCACTCAAGATGTGGACATATTGGGAGCTGTAGAGAAGAGGGGTGGTGTGTGGTTTAGAAAGGTGAGTGCATGATATTGTGTTTTTGGGAAGAGATTTGTAAGTTTTTTGAGTTGGACAAACCCGTCATGAAGTGGTCCGGTCTGGCACTGCTAGAACCCCGAGCAATAATATAAGAAGCATGTTTGGTCTTGGAAAAATGTCTCATAGTCCAAAAAATATGGTACAAATTGTTATTAAATTACTGTATAAATGTTAAAGATTTCATTATAACTCAATAAGTGAAGATATTGTAATATCAAGAAATAGAGAATTCAGCTGTTTCCTCTTCTTTAGTATTCCATTGATACCAGATTTATAGAGGGTTTAATGTGCTTTACCAGTTTTTTCTTAGACCAATAACCTCTTCTGGCAGCTGAGCTGTGTCAGGGGTAAGTTGTTATGGGGTTGGGTATTTATTTGTATGGTTTCCATTTTAGGTGCAAAGACTTTCCCCCTTTTATAGCAAAAGTTGGGGACCGACACAAAGACACTTTTGTGAATTTTTTTAGGGGAAAAAAACAATTAAAAAAAAAAATGTATTTTTAAATTTTTTTTTCTTTCCCCCGGGTATTTGTACAAGTTTTTTGAAACTACAATAAAATGGTATTTGTGTACTGCAGTGTAGTCTTTAAGCGACCCCCCTATTACACCTTTGCCTCTGGCCAAATTAGCGTACTAGGTACTAGGTTAGGTACCCCCCTCAGAAGTAATCCACACCCTGCAAAACTTTCGTAAAGTAAAAAGTTGAACAAAAGCTACAGGACAAACCAGACAAAAAGTAAAGTTTTTAAAGCAAAAAAACATGTCCCCCCCCACACATGACCATAAAACAATGAATGGTGGTTCCCCCCACCGCCCGGGAGATGGATGTCGGGGACGAACTCCGGGACTCTTGCCGTGAGGGTAATAAATCTCTTCCGGGGACCCAACAGAGCCCAGTGCCACCCAACTGCACCGGACAGGTACCACGCAGGAAAAGTCCTCGCTTCCTTTTGTTTTTTCCTTTCGGCCCAGATACCATGAAAAACCCCCCAAAAGGCTCCCTCTCAGAATTTACCCCATCACACTTAAATCCTCACTTTTCCCCAGCTCCTTACTTATAGGGAAAATAAGCCCCCCAGGTAGCTCTAAAGCCCACATTAGTTGAGTATATTTCCCCTCAATAGAAGCCATAAGGTCCCCTCATTAGGCAGGCAGTATAGCCCCCCTTTTAGGTAACATGTATAGGCCCCTCAGTAAGGCGGTATATTTAGGGCCCCCATTGGGGAAGGGTTTTAAATGGGTCCCCACAGTAAAAGGCAGACATGTATAGGCCCCTCATTAGGTAGACTTAAGGCCCCCATTTAAGGGAGGTATCATGGACCCCCATTTGGGAGGGGTATAGGTCCCCTCATAAGGCAGGGATATAAGGCCACTCAGTTGGAAAAATATATATAGGGGCCCCCATTAAGGGAATTTTTATTAGGGGGCCCCTCAGTTTTTGGGAGGTGTTTTGGTTCCATCAGTAAGGGAGGATATAAAATCCCCTCGTTAGGCGGCATATGAACTCCAAAAAAATATAACAAGAACCTTTCCTCCTTCCCATCTGAGCACCTTCCTCTTCTGCGCGAAACGATGAGCAGTGCCGCATAGGGGTGCCCCTCCCAAACTCCCCAGCCCACAGCCCATGCAAGTGACAGGTTTTTGCGGGCCAAAGAGACACAGCCGTTTTATCACTTCATCTTATTGCTACCCTGTTCAATACTACGGGGCCGCGGCAGGACCTCACCACTACGGGGCCCGGGCAGGAAAACCCCACCACGAGAGGCGCGGGGGCCCCCGCTGGTCGGACCTGGGGCCCATTGGAGGATCCTCCAATCCTCCAGGGGCCTTACCTGGTAAATTTTGCAGTTTTATGCATGGGTGTAAAGTTTAAAGGGTAATTTTCTATGCATGTTTTAATGGGTCGTATTCTATGCATATTTGTACATGAGTGTGTATGTGTGCATGGGTGTACATGGTTCGCATTTTTGAAAAGGGGGGTTGAAGGGTGCAGGCTGTGCTTGATGTACATTTGGGGGCTTGGGGGCAAGTTGTCTAGTTTTGAAATGGGGATTTGGGTGCAACTGTGCGTATGTTACTTTAGTGGTGTCTTTTTGCAGTCTGTGTGTGTTGTTTGTACAACCCCATTCCCCACCAGGGACCCACTTTCAGAAGGAAATCTGGTTTTTAGCTATGGATTACCCACTTTCCTCGGGGGAGATAGTCAAACATTCCAGGTGAGCTGGGTGATACCATAACCCCCATAGCAGAAAATGGAAAAGTGTTGCCAAGGCAAAGGGAACCACAATGATGCCCCTTCCCGGCCAACACAACATTTTTTGAGCCAAAACGAAAATCAGGCAAACCCCTTTTTTTGGAACTAAGCTGAGGAAATTTATTTAAGTTAACAACACAAATTATATTTCCATAATTGGAATGGTTTATCAAAATCACCTCAAAATTTAAAGGGAAGCAAAACTTTAAAAAATGTTTGTGGGTTTTGAGTTTTTATATTGTTACACAATTGTGTCGAAATTATATAATAAATAAGGGGAATGTGGGGCAGGGCCCTCAAATTGTCTTTCCCCCTGGAAAACTGAGTTCATGCGAAAGATATCAGAGCATTTTTCCTGCTTGTACAGAGGTTAAAGGTTTACCGAAAAAAAACAAAAGACCAAGAAAGGGCCCAACCTTTGGGGTATACCATGTCCTAAAAAAAAAAAATGTCCCAGATTTTTGTTTTGGCGCAGGGCTAAAGTCTCTATTCCAAATACCTATCCCTCTTGAGGGGAAGAAAACCTGGCCTTTTGGCAAACCCTATTATTTCACCCCCTTGACCTCTCTACAATACGGGCACTCACCCCCGTAAAAGGAAACAAAAATAACACTGGTGCCATTCAAACCAGAAGATGCCCAAGCTTCGTGCCCCAGGTCCACATTGGCTCACATTGGGGAATAAGAGCTGAGTTTTGAAAGTTTTTTTTTTGAGGGGGACAACTTAGGAAGGGGTCAGTCTGGCACGTTTGGGACCAGGGCTAGCAGTGATGGGAAAATTTTTTTGCTAGGTTTTGTTTTTGGAAAAAAAAAAAAAAAAAGGTGAAAAAAACGTATATTAATTTACAGCAAAAAATGTAAAAAATTTTGTAAATTCAGTAATGAGGAAACATAGAAAAAGGGTTTCAACTTTTAAAATCCGAAATACAGAATTCAGCTTTGCTTCCTTTCTTAGTATCGGGTCATTGCATCTTTAATTTTTTGAAGTTCTCTGAGATTATTTTATCTTTTAAATTGTTTAATTCGGTGTTCCCTTTATCCACCATAAAATAGAGCATGAATTTTGTCGGATAGAGGGGCCCCCCGTTTCTCAGATGGGGGACTACTTCTATTGCAAAGGGGGAGGTTGGGTTCCTGTAAAAACCCATCCCCCATCAATGCAAGACTGGATCATAGAGTGTGCAGAGAAATCCCTCCCTGAAGAGGGCCCTTCCTGACAATACTGGTATACTCAATAAATATTGGAACCCAAATTTACACCAGGGGTTTTGATCATCACATTTACAAATGACAGAGAATCAACCAAAACCAAAAAAGGCTCGTACAAACACTCGGAAAGGGAAAACCCTCACCTCTCATCAGGGCTTGTGGGTCATGACAGCAGCACAGACTCCCATCCCTAGCGAACTCCTTAGGTTTGGCACCTTATATATCTTTGTCCCTATTTGTTTTTAAGAAGAAACGGTTACATTTCCAGCTATCCCGGTTTACCCAGGGAGCGCTCACAGGTCCCCCGCCGGGGTTTTTTTCACACCAGGGTAAATTATAATGATAAATCTCATTATAGATTTGCTTTATGAAAAAGACTCTACAATAATATTACATGTACAGCGGGGATTGAAACTTTGTGAAACCTTCAGAATTTTCAAAACTTTCTGAAAAAATGTGATCAAAAATTAGATCAGATTTTTTTTTTTTTTTTAAATTTAAGAAAAAGATTTATTTGCAACAGGCTGTCATAACCGATACAGATCAGTGCACAATCCAAAATGTGGACATAAAATAAAGAACAAAAGACATTTTGATAATAAACAATGCAAAAGTCAGCAACGACATAGAATGAAACGATCACTTCAAGAGAACATCAATGAGGATGAGACGTCATCTAAACAGGAAAATCTTACAGGGAGTACCAAATTCTGAAACGAACAATCTGAGTGATCCTAAGATACATTAAACAGCCTAATCATTAGATCTCTTTTTCCAAAGAGAAAAAAAAAAGAAAAGAAGAAGAAAGGAAAAAAAAAAACGGTTGAAAGAAATAAAACGTTTCACCAGCATGATCTTGAAACAAAACAACACGAAAGACAAGACAACCCTTTCACACACAATGCAAGCGAGACCCGAAAGAACAACAACAAAAACCAACACAAAAATAAAAAAAAGGGGAGGGGGAAGGGATGAGTGTCGCAAAAGAAGGATTAAAGAGTATCCAGAAAAGCGAACCCGGATCACCCATAGGTGAGCCATGTTTAATCCCTGTCAGGCAAGCCCTTTAAACCCCAATAGACTGTATTGCAGCTGCAGAAAAAGCCCCTTACACACATACAGTATATAGGACTGGCGGGGGCAAGGAACTAAATGATAGAGGGGAAAAAAGGGGGAGAACTCTAAAGGCCCTCCAATGGGACCAAGTTTTATTAAAAGGTAAAGTCTGTTCAGGTGTGCGAATCTTTAAATTCCCCTCCATTCCCGCACAAAACGTTTTCCCGAAAAATTTTTTTCCTCCAAATGGAGGGGAAGCGTTTCCCATCTGCGGGGGTCACAGATTAGCGGCCTGCAGCGATATTTAACAGGGATTTTTTAAATTTCTAGCAGGCAGGGGAAAACATAAAGTGCAAAAGTCCCTCCGGAGGGTCAGGGATCGAGACACCATTACCCCCTGTCACCTCTACCCAAGTCCAAAAGCCTTGGGTAGAGCAACCCCCCCAGAATGGGACGAGTCCCTTACCCTTTCCCCCACATCTCCAGCAAATCCCGGGGTCGCTGGGAAACATTTTATGCAGAACAGAGGGACCTCAAACCCGTGGATAGTTTTTTAAAGAAAGTCCCCTGATTTGGAGGCAATATTGCCCTGTGGTGAGTTGAAAGCAGCGCTCCATTGGGTCAGGTGAAAGAAGGCATAGCTCTTCCCCCAGCTCCGGCAATAAAAAAGGGAGCTTTCCGGTGGATAGAGAGCAGCAACTTATACAAGAAGGACATAGAATGTCTCGAGCTCGAAGAGGAAAACCACCCATCCAAAGGGGGAAGAGGTCTGCCACAGCAATTTTAGACCTCATGTTGCAAAAAAAAATGGAAAGTTAAAAATATGAAAAGACGTAGTCCCCGAGACCTTCCCCTTTCAAGAACGCATTCAGTGCTTAAATTTCCTCTCAGATAAAACCGAGCAAAAACCAAGGGGTACGTTTTGTCCCCCTAAGAAAACATGGATAAGCACCAGGAGGAAAAAATCGGGATTGCCCGTTCGGTACGAAAGGGGGCCAGCCGGTCTATGAGGTTGAGGAGTCCTGTGCGAATAAAGTGTCCAGTGGTCCCTAATCAAAAGGGGGATACAGAATTCCGGAGACCGGATCCAAATCCAGGGGAAAAACCCCCCCGACGAGGCACAAGCCCTCCCCCAAATTCCCCCCATATTTGTTGTCTCTGTCGAGCCCATCCAAAAGCGTGAGTAGGCCGCAGCCAGAAAAAAGTCTCAACCGGGCGACCCACACCCCCGGCATCCTTTGGGGCCCTGATCATTTGTATCGTATGCCGTTCGCCTCTCCTGGCGGACCAAAAAAAGGGGCTGAAACAGCGTCGTATTTTTTTTCCCGAATGTGCCCGGGATTTTATGGGAATTTTTGAAACAAAACAAACTACTACTTTAGATACAACGAGGTTTTTCGGGGAAACAAGCTCCCAAAAGATCGCAGGGGAAAATCTCTGCTGCAATCCTCAATAGAAATAAAAAGTGTATTTTATAAAAAAGACGATCGCGCTCTTTTTGCTTTTAAAAGGGTCCCAACTTATCCAAGCAGTCCCAAAAAATCAAATTCCAAAATAGCAACCCCCACAAAAAAGATAAACAGTTAAAACAACCTGTAATGTGCAACCCCACTTCCCCAGAGATTTACTGGATGCCCCACATCAGCCGGGAAAACCTCGGCAAACCCGGGTTTTCCCCCTTTCAATTTTCATTTGGGGGATTTGTCAGAAAAAATATATAAAACTACAAACATAGGGGTGTTACCGCAATACCTGGGCCGGCAGCGGGGGGGGGTACCCCTAGGCTAAAGATGGGAGTGCGTCACAAGGTTGCAAACGAAACCCGAGCGGCTACAAGATACGCGTTTCAAGAAAATCGATACCCTGATAAAGGGAAAGGGTTTTTCCTCTGGGGAAGGGTTGCACTATTAAAGGTGTGTTTTACACTGTTTTTTACTTTTTTGCAGGGGGGTTGCATATTTTGGAATTTGATTTTTGGGGTGCTTGTGTTTAAAGTTGGCACCTTTACAGCGAACAGAGGACGATCGTCTTTTTTTATATATACAGTGTTGAAACAATTATAGAATTTTGGGAAAATTGACATTTTAAGAGATTTATTTGCCAAAACCTGCAAGTCTTTTTTTGTTCCAACTGTCCAGGTCTTTTTTAAATTTTTGGCGAGAAGGGGGAGGAAATTATCAGCAAAGAGCTTCGAAAATTTCCCGAGAGGTGTCCCCCAAATAAAAAAACCCCGGCTGGGCCACTAAAAAGGGAAAATTTTGAGGAAAAAAAAACCCATCCTGTGGAGACAGCCCCCCAGTGCCTCTATTTAGAGAAGTTTTTTTAAAAATTTTGGGGACCAGCTACCAAAGCTTCTAATGTCTGCCTCAGGGTAAGGGGAGTATGGGGGTTCGATTATGGCAAAAAGATCGTCGAAAAAAGCAGCACACTTATACCCCTTTTCCCCCAATAGTGACCCCTGAGATATGGGGTTTAGCTCTGAGGTCGACAACAAGCTCTCCATCATAGAAGTACAACAAGGGGCAGGGGAAAAACCCTTTCTCTTCCATTCGAGATCGGCAGGGAAGCAGACAAGGCCATTGACTTTGTGCGGGCAGAGGGGCCAATCAGAGCTGCAATTTAGAGAGAAAGGGAGGTTAAGCCAAATGGGGAGAGTTGGTGAAGAGAAGGCCCTGAAATACGATCAAACACCTTCTCTCATCCAAGGACAAAACCCTGACAGGTATTTTACGTGTAACATAATGAAAGATATCAAAGGGGCTTTTGCGTATAAACGCGCACCTCTTGCCCCGAACAAAAAACCCCAAAATGATCCGGGGGAAAAAAAATGGAAATTTAAAAAAGGGGGGGTTTAAAACTGTTTCGATCATTAACTTTAAATTTTTAGTCAATTTTAAAAGGAGTGGGGCGGACTGCCAATGACTGGGGATCCTTTCCCCGGGTTTGGGGGGTGACCGCAATATGCACCAACCTAGCCTGAGAGGGGGGGGAGTGTCTGCCCAGACAGAATTAAAGGCATCCCAAGAGCGAGGGAAGAGTGGCTCAAGTAGGTTTTAAAAAAATGGGCCGTGAAGCCATCCGACCCGGCTTTACCACCCGGGGAAAATCTCTGATAACCGTCTCAGCTTATTAACGAAAAGGTTCCCCGCTTCAGGGAAATGGCAGGAACCTTTGGGCAATAGGGAGGGATGCGGGGGGAAACCCCGGGTTTAAGGGGTGAGATGAGGAGGGAAATTTAATTTAGGAAGAAATCATGGAAAGGAAACCCAAAGTCCCCGGGGATGGGGACCACAGAGTGCGCCCCTTTTTGATCGAAGGGTAAAGGACTGGCAATCTGGGGAGCACACCACCCCTTTTAAACTCCGACGCTTTATTGCCGTACTCATAAAATTTACCCGGCATATTGAACAGGACCCCGGATGCTTTTCCCAAAGGGCCTCACCTCCGAGTCCCCCTGCAAATTTCCCCAAGGACTGTGGGGGAAAGAGTGTTTTTAAACCCTCTCTAGAGCAACATTTTAGCGAGGGTTTCTGTAATTTTGCCGCTCTTTTCCCCTCGAGCCTAGACCATGTTTAATCAGACCCCCCTCACCACGTTAGCGCTTTCCCCTTTAGTGACTGTGGAGTAGGGTCCCTTTTTATGGGGGATGTGAATGGGAAAAAGCCCCTCAATATCTGCCTACACAAAAGGCATCCAAGAGAAGGAAGTTCCCTCCACACCAAACTTTTTTCGCAAGCGGTACCCAATGGGGCAAAAAAAAAAAGGGGGATGATCAAACCCTAAGATACTGCCTATGGAAGTGGACATAACAGGGGCAAAGCGAGTGTTGGACATATATAATCCAAAACCCGCTATAAGACCAGTGGGGGGGAGAAAAAAAGTAAATCCCGTCAGTGGTGCAACCCCTTCGGCATCACAAAATGAAGGGGGGAAAAGCCCTTTCACTTTCTTTTAGAAATGAGCAGGGAAGATTTCCCGAAAGTTGTCCAAAGGGGGTTAGGGGGATGTGAAGTCCCCCCAAAGCAGCACAGTCCTTTGCACTAGGGGGGGAAGAAAAATTACAAGTGTCCGAAAACCCTACCCGGCCCCTATTTGGAGCGTATACATTGACGATATGACTACCCCGCAACGGGGAAAAAAAAAACCAAATAGATATCGCGCCCCGGGGTCAACAGTGCAATTGATACCTGATGGGCCAGGGAGCGATGAAGGCTATGGCCCCTCCCCTAGGCCCCGGACTCCCAAAAATTCGCAAAGTGCCAAAAAGTTAATATTTTTTTTAAAATTAGGGGATGTCTACCTTGAAAAGTGTTCCCGGAAGCAAACCCCTTGGACCCTGGCCCCGGGAAAGGGATGAACCCTCCCCTTTTCAGGGGGGTTAGCCCCCTTTGCATTGAAGGAAGGCAAGGTAGGTCCATTTAAGCACTCAAGCAAAACGTGGGTTTATGAGTCGGGCTTGACCTTCCAACCAACAGATGCCTATAAGTACAGGAGGAGAGGAGAGAAGAACAAAATAAGAGGGAAGGAGGAGAAAGCGAAAAAAAAAAAAAAAAACACAAACAAAAAAGGGGGACAGAGGGAGACGACACACCGAACAAACACTAAACACACACAGAAGAACCCAAAAAGCAAGGATATAGCCCTGCGCTTTCACCTAAAAAAGCAACAAACTGCAAAGAACTAAGGCCCTGCAAATCGTAGAATACGCAAAGCAGGAGTTCCACCTACTGGGGGATAGTGGTAGTACACAAATGTGTAGAGGGAGATTCTCACTACCCTGATGAATGCATGATAAAAGGAGAAAAATAAACAGAAGCAACCAGCTAACATATAACCTTGATAGGGGAAAAAAGAGGACCAACAGGACCTGAGCACCCCGGGAAGGAAGGCAAATAAAATCAAAAGGGGGGAAAAAAAAACCCTCAAAAAAGGCCCCGATGCGCACGTGCTGTCACCCTAACACAACACAACAGTCGAGGAAAACATTAATAGACCACTAAACTAATGCCAAAATAGCCTGCAGGACTGAAAAGGAGGAGTTGTCCTCCGAGAAGTAAAGTCCCGATCCACTAGGGGCCAGCAAGGAACCACAATATACTCTCCCGGTTCAGCACTCAGTGACTAAGGTGGGTTCCCAGAGGGGGGCATCCCTGCCCCCGTCTTGCGGAGCCTCCACGCCGTTGCTGTCCTGCTCGCTGATCTCTGGACAAGGTAGAAGAGGGAGAAACAGGTAGCAAGTGGAGTCTTCTTGTCCTTCGAGCGGGTCCGGCTGCAAGAGATGACAAAGTAGGCCAGTCCGGGAAAGGTCTGCAACACTGGTGGGATATCCGTGGCTGAGCGAATTGTAAGGATTTGCTTGTCAGCTCAGATACGCAGGGAAAAAGGATACCCCTAGTAGAATGGAACATTTTTCTCACGCAAAATGTCAAGAAGAGGTTTGAGGGATGCTCGTTGGGCTAGAGTGAGTCTCGATAAATCCTGCCTGATCCTGATGGAAGGGCCTTGATACAACATTGACTGGCGTTGTCTGGACTCAAATAAAATATCCTCCATCATGGCATAAAAATGGAACCGACAAATAACATCACGCGGCCTAGGGTCATCAGGATTGGGCGGCATCAGAGCCCTAAGTACCCTATCAAGTTCAATGTGGGCCGTGGGCGGGCAGCCCAGCAGATCATTGAATATCGCAGTGACGACTGAAAACAAAGCGCTGTTATGGATAGATTCAGGGAGGCCCCTTAGGCGCAGATTGTTGCGTCTGCTGCGGTTTTCGATGTCGTCAAGGTGTTGCTGCAGGGAGAATAATTGTGTAGAGTGGTGAGCAACTTCATCTGATATCGCAGAAAGGGTGGAAGAGGTATGGGTCTTCTCCTGTTCGAGTACACCAACTTTGGAATGCAGGGAGGATAACTCCACACGGAATTGGGCGAACTCCTGCTTACACTCGTCAACCAGTCGCTTGGTCATTAATGAGATATCTGCTCTTGACGGAAGCGGCTGCAAAAGGTTTTTCAGCTCAGCCAGAGTCATCGGTTTATTATCCTCTAGGGAAGCCGCGGCGTCAGTGATAGGAGAAGATCTATGTGCCTGGTCAGGCTGTTGTGGTGAGGCCCCAAAGATAGAAGGAATGCTCTGTAGACTTGCAGCAGGACCCAAATGGGCAGGTGAGAGTATGGCGGCGCCCCCAATTTGTCCCCCACAGGAGGTAAGCGGCAAGCCAGGGTTCTGCAGGAAATGAGAGTATGAGTTCCCAACTTGTGGTGAGGCTTTGCTGTGCTCAGGAGACGCAGACCACGAGGATCCAGTGGACCAGGAAGGGGAAACCCCAGCATGTGGAGGGTGTTCCAGCGTGTTACAGGGTGTACAAGTCTGGGGGCCCAGAACAGCAGTGTCCTCCCCCACTTTCCGCCAGGCTGAAGAGGGGGGGTGACTGGAAGTTATGACCCCCCAAGTGAGGCTCAGTGTCAATAGAGTGAGGGGTCCCACATGTGGGATGATCCCTCTGTGGCTTCTGGCCTAGTGAGGCCCATGATACTGGTGAGGAGGAGATCTAAGAATAGAGGAGGCTTAACTGTGCCTCATGCGGAGAGCCAGTAGCAGAGGGGGAAGCTTGGGGAGCCCCATTAGGCAGCGGGTGCTTATGGGGACTCCCGTCCGCAACCGCCCGCGCATCTACAGGTGCCGAGATTGACGCGGCCGCGGGCCGAGCCTCACCTCGAGCCGCAGCTGAAGGCAGCTCGACTTGTCTTCCAGGGATCCCAGGAGCCACGGAGCGAGGCTGGAGAGCGGAGCTGAGCGCCGGAACAAGTGAGAGGGGATCCGGGTGCTGCTGCAGAGTCCCTCGGTGGAGCGGGGAAGGCGGGGAGGAATGCGCTCCTCTTGCAGGGAGAGACCCGTCCTGTAGCTCCGGCGGCGTTCCCACGTGGCGTTGGCCATCTTGGGAGGACACAGGGCCGAGAGCACGGAGTGAAGTAGCCGGCTTAATGGGGGGGGAAAGAATGTTTCTATGTCCCCCGAGCAGAGCTGGTAGCTGGCAGGTTCTTGGACCTCACTTTTCGGCCGGTTTTCCCCATCACGTTTTGGATATATGCCGCTTAATGCAGCAGGGAGTGAGGAGCTCAGAGAAGCATGTCCTTACACAGCCATTGCCTAGCCACGCCCCCACAAAATTAGATCAGATTTTTACTCAAGTCCTAAAACTAGATAAAGAACTAAATCAAACAAATGAGCCAAAAGTGTTAGACTTGCTCATTGTAGTGCTAAGATATTAATTGACCATCCAGAGTTCATATTGACAGTATTAGATAGTAACAGTTAGCCTATAAGTTCTGTAAAATTCCAACATCTGGTAATGCTTAGTGATGGACTGTGCATGTTACCACATAGATCCTACACATAGCTCTCTTATCAGTGTTTCTCGCATTATTTTGTTATGAGAACGCTGTACCGCATAACACTGACTGATGGGAATGTAGGTGTTTTTAGCCTAGTACCAGGAGTGTTCAACATCCGGTGATGGATTTTTCCAGTGCCAGGTTATCCTTTGAAGAACTGACCATTCGCAGGAAGGGGGCCTTGTGCTGGAAAAATACTGATTTTTTAGTTAGTGTAACACTTGGTTGCACAAGCATTTGTTTTCAAATGAGATATAAGCTGAGAAAGTTTACTGCGGAGCCAGAAGCCTGAAGACCTGTGGGCTATAGAGCGACGGCTCACCGCCACAGTGTTGGTCCCAGGAATTCTCTCTATCTTCGCTGGCCCGCTTCTCCCAGCTGATGCCGGATAGATGAAGTATATGATTCCTGGTGAAGCTTTGACCTGTATAGAAGTGTAATGTAAGTATTTAACCTTTGTAATCCATATTATGTGTGCTTTGCCTTTGCAATTTGTATTATACAAAAGTGTACACAATATCACACTATCTTCTTTTATTTTTATGTAATCACTGAATTCTTCATATAATAAAGTTAATAAAGCATTTGATGTTGCCTTCTTTAAAGACATATCTGACCCCTTAAAAGAGTTGGCAAAACACTAATTTATTTATTAAGGAGACTGATAGTATAATTCGAGATACTACCATCACCGTGTGTCATAGATGTTAGATATATCATTCTGTTACCTCCGTGTGTCACAGATGGTATGACCCATGATAGTACTACCATTGTGTGTCCAGGGGCATAGCTAAAGGCTCATGGTCCTTGGTGCAAAATTAGAGCTTGGGCCCTCATACACCCTGACATTGGCTGTGGAACACTACTTTTCAATAACTGGTTCCCTACTTGATGTGATGGATGTCTCCCTACATTCTACTCTGTATAAATAGAATGTAGGCAGCATTACATAAACGGAATAGCATCACCATGTATTTAAAGTGTCCATCATTGGTGTTGAAAGTAGTTTTCCTCTCATTTCTTTCATGTATACATATGGTATGATAAGCTCCCTGCAAGTCTAGCTTTGTCAAAATCTTGGCTCTGCAAAAACAGTCAGAGCGCTCGGGAATCAAAGGAAGTGGATAGAGTGTTTTTATGGTTATCTTGTTAAGACCCTGATAATCAATGCAGGGACGGAGAGAACCATCATTTTTCTCTATGAAGAAGAACCCTGCACTGGCTCGAGAGGAAGACTTGTGGATGAAGCCTTTCTGTAAGTATTCCTTAATAGAGGAATGGAGGCGACACTGGGCCCAGATGAGCCTTCACTTTTAACCATACTGGAACATCCCATGTCATACCACTGGGACAGTGTACATGCTCCTCTCTTCCAGAGCCATGCTGTTTCTAGCTTCGGACATGAAATGGACTATTTAGCGGCAGGGCAATGCCACAGGCTCATGGCCCTGGTACCTTCCAAACCGGGTGGGCCCAAGCTATGCTGGGATGCCAAACTTTCGGTCACCAGTTTTCCGTTTATACATGTCCATTGGTCCTACAAATGAAGGAGTAACAGCTATGCGTGTGGGGCGCATTCATATTTAAAAATATGAAACTGGGGTGTGCCTGTGACGCACGTTTATTACACAATTCTTTATGGAACTTTGGCACTGGGTGTCCACCAAATCTCCTTTGATGCTTTGCATCTTGGAGCAGATGTCGACCCTGGCCTTGGCCAAGGTGTTAATGAAATAAAACCCCCATGTTGGGCTGGTTTACTATCTGGAATGGGAGCTGACAGGCCTTGCATCTAAATTGAGGGAATTTAGTTTTTGTTTAATTGAGTGCTTCCTAAATGACAGTTTGAGCAGTGGGGGAGCTTAGGTGAAGTTCTAAATCCTGCATCCTGCACTATGACTGAGAGTAAATATGTGTGCAGTTACAAGAACTTGGGAGTGACTTTTGTCAAATTCCTCACACCTCCCCCTTTATAGGGCGCTAGGAGGCAGCAGCTCTCTGTGTTCTCCCATGCGCCCGATCACCCCCTCTCCCTGTTAGGACACCCCATCAGTGTTGCTGTGGTTTCGGCCCTTTCGGTGGGGAATGGCGATGTGGTACTGTTGGAGCGGCAGGCTCCAGCGTAGTAATCTCAAATTTGTTCCAGAGACGGTGTATAACCAGCTCAGAGGGTTGTTGTCCGTCTTCCCAATGAAATGGCACCTGTATAATTATGGCTGCAGACGCTGCAGGGCCCACACTATCACCAGGCATTCCTTCTCCATCGTTGAGCAGGCCACTTCCCTTGGCAGACGCTTTCAGATCAGGTACATAATGGAGTGTTCCTGTCCCATTGTGTCAACCTGGCTGATCACTGCACCGAGGCCAAAGTCACTGGTGTCGGTTTGTAATATAAACTGCCAGGTGAAGTCAGCTGCTTGTAGTACTGGTGAGCCAGAAAGGGCAGCCCTGAGGGCCTGGAAGGCCATCTCGCAGCCGTTTGTCCAACCTCATGGTGAGGTCTGTCAGGGGCTTCACCAGGCTTCTATAGTGTGTAACAAATCTCCTATAATATCTGATAGTGCCCAGGAAGGACATTACATGTTTCTTGTTCTTGAGGGTGGGCCAGGATGTGATGGCATCCACCTTTCCGGGCTCTGGATTCAGGGCCCCTCCCACCCCCGGCTACCCTGTTAGTGGACCTCGCTCATGTCCAGCTGACACTTTTCCGGATTGATGGTCAAGCCTACCTGGCAGATTCGCCTTAACACCTCCATCAGATGCTGTAAATGATCCACCCAGGTGGGATTGAAAAGCGACCATGTACCTTTCAATTCCCTTAAGCAGCGTGTTGACCATCCGCTGAAAAGTGACAGGAGCATTCTTTATGCAGAATGACGTAACGGTGGCCTTAATGGGGTGATAAAAGCAGAGCATTCCCATGGCTTATGGCTAAAGGAAATCTGCCAGTATCCCTCGCTCAGATCCATGATGGTCAGGTACTTGGGCACGGGCAACTGATCGAGTAGGTCATCGATGCGCGGCATTGGGTATACCTCGGTGACCATGACAGTGGTGAGCCCCCTGTAGTCCACTCGGAACCGAGTGGTCTGATCCTTCTTGCAAGCAAACAAGAGTGGGTTTGCTCACCTATATTGTATATCCCCAGGTGGGATAGAGCCAGGTACAACCACTGTCTTGTGGTTCACATAGCAATAGAAAGTCCAAGTACCGCTACAATATCCATCACCAAAAGCTGTAGTTAATAAAAATTATTGATTCTTTATTGAATACGAACTTTTAAAAAAACATACACATGTATTGCAAAACCCATGCATGGAGGAGCATCTGAAACATGCGACCAACAAGTAGCTGACTCATTTCAGAACTAAAATTCCCTAGTCGTACCTGAAGTACAGATGATGTATGCTACTTATATGCCCCTTTTAGGGAGTCACGTGATCAGGTTTCCCCAATGGGAAATTTTTACTGTCAAAGTAAAAAACAACATAAAACATAAACAGATACATCTATATCCTCAAAAGATTATGAAAAGGTTAATAATAATACATTATATCCTGTTTTATATTCAGTCCTTTTGGAACGCTGGTGTCCAGATCGAAAATCCAGCATGTCTCCCTACTCAGGAATTTCCAGAGTAAGTCACCGCCCCTCTGAGAATGTACCACCTTCTCGATACCGAGAAAAGAGAAGGAACTCACGTCCCCCCCACGGACCTCCAAAAAATGTTTAGATACCATAGAAATGTTTGAAGTATTGCTGATTTTCCTAGAGTCAGAAAGATGACGCCTGATTCTGACTTTAAGTGGGCAGGAGGTACAGCCCACATATTGTACTTTACACCAGTTGAAAATAACCATGTACACAACAAACTTGCTGTTGCAATCTATAAACCTATTGATCCTATAAAATTTGCCCGTTGAAAAAGAAGAAAACTGGTCTGAATTGTGACAAAACCGGCATGCTCCTCCATGCATGGGTTTTGCAATACATGTGTATGTGCATGTTTTTTTTTTTTTTAAAGTTTGTATTCAATAAAGAATCAATAATTTTTAATAACTACAGCTTTTGGTGATGGATATCGTAGCGATACTTGGACTTTCTATTATCCGGTCCTTCTTGGGGACGAGGACTACAGTACAAGTGAGGCCCAGGCACTGTTGGACGCCTGGATGACCCCCAACTTCAGCATCTCATCAATCTCCTTGCACATGTGCTGCTGCAATTCCAATATGCCAAGCACTGGTTCGGGGTCGATCCCCGGTGTCCACGTGATGGACGGCCGACTCCGTCCTTCCAAGAGCATTGCTGAATGAGTCCCGGAAGGGATGGAGAGTTGTCCATAGCAGGGACAGTTGGTCCTCCAGGAGCTGTCTGCAAACAACCTCTGTCTCTATGTATCAACCTGCTCTTACCAAGAGGGTCTCCGGTTCTCCTTCCGCTGCCAGGTTGCACACTGGAAGGGCACCTGTCCTCCGCTCATGCTGTACCTTCATCATGCTTACGTGGAAGGCCTTCCACCTACCCCGGTCGTGGTCCAGTGTGACCAGGTACATTAAGGGTTTGAGTTGCTGGTGCACGAGTTAAAGGCATTCCTAGGCTGCCTGAAGCTTGTCCTGTGGTACAGAGATCAGTGCCCACACCTTCTGACCCACCTGATCCTCTCACAAGTTTTCCTGATGTACCACCTCTTCTGGTCGGCCTGGACCTGCAACATATTGTCAGACACAAGCTGTGTCATTGCCTACATTTTGTCACGGAAGTAAACAACATACTTAATGACCAACACCTTAGGGGTGGCCAAGTCTTTCTCCCAGGCCTCCTTCACCAGAGCTATCGGCCCCTGTACACGTCACCCATACAGGAGCTCAAAAGGGAAGAACTCTGTTGAGACCCGTGGAACCTCCCAGTAAGTGAATACCAGGTGTGTGAGGTTCCGTTCCAGTCACGCCTGTTGGAGTCGACCAGTATCTTAGGCATCTGCTTTAGGTTGCCATTGAACCTTTTGCATAAGCCATTACGTGGTACAGGCCGGCACCTGATGTTGCACCTGTTTCTGCTTACAGAGGGACTTCATCAACTGTTACATTAACTGGGTAACCTTGTGAGTGAGAATTTATTGGGAAAATCCACTAGAGGGAAAATCTCCAGTAAGGTGATGGCCACCTTGTTAGCCTAAATGGACGACAAGGCTACCGCTTCTGGGTACTGGGTGGCAGAGTCTACTGCCGTCAGTATGCAGCATTTCCCGGAGCTGCTGGGAATGGACAGCGGTCCAATTAAATCCACAGCCACACTCTTGAAATGCTTGTCAATAATGAACAGAGTTACCAGTGGGGCTTTGGGGTTCAACCCCATCTTCCTCACCCTCTAACAGGTGCCACAGGAATGGCAGTAGGCAGCCACATCAGTCCCCATCTTTGGCCAGCAAAAATGCTGGGCCAGCCTGTCCTTTGTCTTGGTGATCCCTAGGTGTTTGGCCATCGGAATCTCATGTGCAACTCGCAACAACTCCGTCCTAAATGGAAAGGGTACCACCAACCGTTGGCCCCTGGTCCACGCCTCCAGTGAACCTGGTCGTACATCGCGTGGTACAGCCATCCTTGGTCCCAGAACACCTATGCAGTGTCGGAGTCCAAGGGAGGCTGTGCAGTCTGCTTCTTGAGAGCTTTCAGGCTGTCATCAGTCTCTAACGCTGCCTGAAACTTTTGACTACACGTGGCCAGAATGGACAAGACTACCACGTCTTCTGTCAGTTCCCTGGCACCTGTCTCTTGGACCTTGCCTGCCCTGGCACTTATCTGGTCCAATGGGAGGATGCCGTGGGGCCCTAGAGTGACTGCTGCAAACAACTGGTAGTGCTCCCTCCCACCTTGGCGTCTGTACAAATCACCAGTTAAGTTGGCCTAAACTGGCCCTCTACTATACCGGTTGTTGGAGACTCTTCCCTGTGGCCTTACCTGGGAGCCCTGCCTCACCTGCATGCTCCCCTATTTCAGAGGTCTTCTCCCTGTTTGTCCCCTCTGCTTACACACCAGGGGACAAAAAAATCCAAGCAGTCTTGAGGGACACACCCTGCTGCCTCATTGCAGCCTGCTGACTTTACCTCCTCTCCACAGAATGGAGAAGAACACATCACACCACGCACCCCCACACTCCCATCAGTATGCACGTTAATGACAAGGTCCACATTACTAAGTGGGATGGATATTACATTGCATTTGGGGGGAAATGACCTTGGAGGTTCAGGGGAATCAAAATGTGCCACTAGCCACCCTAAGTCTGTATCTATCAAAACACTGGCCGGAATATTCAGTGATAACCCCAACTCCTGCACTCCCTGCCCGCCACCCCAGTACAAATAAACCTTGGTGACTGGCAGCGACAGTACAATTCCACCAATTCCAGAGACAGCCCAAGTCTTTCCGGGTCTCATATCCTGCTCCGGCCGGCGATGGGCTGTTAGTTATAAATGGGCCTTCCCCCACCCCTGTCTACACAAAAAACATTGGGTGGCTTCTGGAAAGGGGACTGGTATGGGCCCTTCTGGCGCTGGGGACAGATGACCTTGGAGTGTCCCAGTTGTTTGCAAAGGTGACAGAGTTGGGGTTACCCCATGGATGGGAATGCATCGGCTAGGGATCCCTTGGGCTTAGGGGTAGGGATAACTAACACTACGTGCGCCTTTCCCCCTTTCCAGTTGGCAGGCTGCCTGACCTCTGGTGCCCAATTGTTGTCAAACTCGTCCTCAAGGTTTCCTGTGACAGAAGCCCCCTGTGGTTTTCTGTCATGAAGGTGTTACTGGAGGTCATCTGGGCAGTTCCACAAGAACTGCTCCATCGCAATGAGCTCCTTCAGCTGCTGGACAGTGGTGAGCTCCAACCCCGAGATCCACTGGTGGACTGCTCTCAGGAGGGCCCGCATGTGATCGGCCTAGCTGTCGGTAGGACCCTGCTGCAAACTATGGAGCTTCTTCGGGTATGTCTCAGGGGTTAGGTTGTTTTGCTGGAGCAGCACCTGCTTGATTTTCTCATAGGCCAGGGTAGTCTTGCTGGGCAGATCCGCCAAAGTTTTCCAGGGCTTTACCCCTGAGATGAGGGGTTAGGAAACGGACCCACTGATACTCAGGTAGATGGTGCTGGCAGCAAATTTTCTCAAATGCCAGCAAGAAGTTTTCCAGGTCCGTGCCTTTACCCAGCATGGGGAAATCCTCCATCCATAGCTTTGGGACCTGGGTCTCAGGGGACTCTTGAGTGGCTGGGGTGGGCTTTGAGGTTTGTATCTGGAGCATCTGCAGTTGGTGTTCATGTTCATACTGATGATAATCTGCCTGCTCTTGGTGTTCTGTAGCCACTGCCCGCTCATGACGTTCTGCAGGTACCGCCTCCACTTGCGACATTCTGCAACTGATAGGAAGACCAGATGTGGCAAGTTCCCCAGCCTCGAGCTTAGCCAGGGCAGCTCGCAGAAGGACAACTGGGGTTGAGCGGATTACTCCAGAAGTGGCCGCCTGCGACTGGTGCCTGCGACTGGCTCCAGCTCGGGCTCCTGTATTGCGTTGATTCTGTGTCTGTTCATGTGGGGGCGCTTCACAAATTGAAGATCGCATTCTTGTTCTTCCTCCGGAATTCTTCTGGGGCTTTCATGGCTGCAGTGCCATGCCCCTATACTTAACTGGAAGACGGGCAAAGTCACACATTGGGGACAAAACTGCCAGCTGCGCTGTTTGGTGGCACGTCGCCCAGTGTACCCCACATCTCCACTAACATCCTCAAATGCTCTGCCTGGTGTTCCGTCTTCATATCAGGCAGATATTTTCTCAGAGAAGCAGGTGGAAACCCTTCCACCTCATCATCCTTATGACTGTCCTATTGACCTGCTGCTCGGTACGAGTCCTCCCTTGGTCAGAGTCTACCCGTTGTCTGTACCAGAGACTCAGAACATGTCAATCTACATTCAGAAAAAACCCCAGAAGGGGTTCATTCATGAATCTTCTTCTCCAGCTGTTGCTGGGTTCTTCTTCATAGAGAAAAAAGACGGTTCCCTACGTCCATGTATTGATTACCACGGCCTCAATAAGATCACCATAAAAAAACGTTATCTCTTGCTGTTGTTTACAGAACTCTTTGACCGGCTCCAAGAAGCCAAGATTTTTTCTAAACTGGATTTGTAAGGAGTAAACAATCTTATCCAGATCCGTGCTCCAGGTCTTGAGGCAGCTTCGAAGTAATCGCCTCTATTCCAAGCTAGAAAAGTGCCTCTTCCACCAGAGCAGCCTTCCATTCCTCAGCTGTATCATCTCGGATAAGTGGTTGCAGATGGACCCCACTAAATTGTTTGCCGTCCCGCAGAGGCCTTACCTCGTCAGACTCTGGGCAATACAGCGTTTTGGGGTACGCCAACTATTACAGGCAATTCATGCCACACTTCTTGACGGTGGTGGCCCAAATGGTGGCACTCACCAGGAAGAATGGCAATCCTTATCTATGGCCACCAGCAGCCGAAGAAGCCTTCTCAAGACGAAAATCGGAATTCGCCTCTGCACCCGTGCTCTCTTGGTCAGATACCGAGAAGCATTTTTTCCTAGAAGTCGATGCCTCTTCAGTGGGTCGGGGTGGTCCTTTCTCAAAAAGGCCCCAAAGGCAATACCCTCACATGTAGGTTATTTTCTAAAACCTTTTCCTCCAAGGAAAGGAATTACTCTATCAGGGATCGGGAATTACTGCCCATCAAACTGGCCTTGGGAGAATGGCGCTATCTTCTGGAGGGGGTTCTTCACCCATAAATATCTACACTGACCATAAAAACCTCCTGTACCTCCAGACGGCCCCACATCTTAACCCGCACCAAGCCCGATGGTCCCTCTTTTTTCCTGGTTCGACTTCCTCATCCATTTTCGCCCCGTAGAGAAGAATGTCAAGGCTGATCCTCTTTCCCATGCTTCTGACGTGGTAGGGGAAGAGCCAGCTCCTCGGGACATCGTTCCCCCCATGTTCTGCCAGGCAAAATGTACCTGCGCTCCAGAGGAAGATATTAACATGTGGACATTGTTCTCGAGTTGCCGGACATCCCAGGTTACAGAAATTTTGTTCTTTAGTATTTTCTTTCTATTGGTGGCCTAATCTTGTTAAGGATTTTAGAGAATTTGTTACTCTTTCCCAACGTTTTTCCATTTAACAAGTAATCATGGAATGGGCTTTTCCTTTCCATGTGCATAACCTTGCATTTATCTGTGTTAAACCTCATCTGCCATTTCTCTGCCCAGGCCTCCAACCTATCCAGATCCCTTTGTAATAACACATTATCCTCTATTGTGTTGATTACTTTACAGAGCTTAGTATCATCTGCAAAGCTCGATATTCTACTGTGCAATCATTGTGTAAGATCGTTAGTGAAAATATTAAAGAGGATAGGGCCCAATACTGACCCTCAAGGTCCCCACTAGTAACCTTGATCTAGTCTGAGTATCTACTGTTAATCACCACCCTTTGTTTTCTATCACTGAGACATTTACTTACCTACTTGCACACATTTTCCCTCAGTCCAAGCATTCTCATTTTACTTACCAACCTTTTATGTGGCACAGTATCAAATGCTTTAGAAAAATCCAGATATGTGATAAAAAATGCCTCCCCCGATCCAGACTAGAACTAACTTTCTCATAGAAGCTGATGAGATTAGTCTGACAGCACCGATCTTTCATAAACCCATGCTGGAACGGCGTTATACATTTATTTTCAGTGAAATACTCCAGGATAGCATCTCTTAGAAAACATTTGAACATTTTACCTACAACAGAGGTTAAACTTACTGGCCTATAGTTTCCAGAATCACTATTTGACATATTTTTGAATATTGGCACCACATTTGCCATGCGCCAATCCTTTGGGACATACCCTGTTATTATACAGTCCATAAATAGGGGCCTGCCTAACACATTATTTATTTTCCGTAGAACATGGGAGTGTATACCATCAGGACCTGGTGATTTGTCTATTTTAATGGCGGAGCTGCACTTCTTCCTGTGTTAGACAAAAAACCTTTAAGGTAGAGTTCACCTCATCCCTTTTCTCATCAACAGGAAGGTCATTTTCTTCAGTAAATACGGTGGAGAAAAAATTGTTTAGTAGGTTTGTTTTCTCCTCATTGCCCTCTACAACACCTCCCTCACTACTGCTCAAAGGACAATATTAACCGTTTAAATCTTTTTACTTTTTATTTGGTTAAAAATATTTTGGGGTTAGTTTTACTCTCTTTGGCATCTGCCTTTCTGTCTCCAGCTTTGCTGCCTTTATCATTATTTCATATATTTTATTTTTTTCCTCATAGCTTTTTAGTGCCTCTTCACTGCCCTCCTGTTTAAAGGTTTGTCTCACTACATTGATTCATCTCACCTCAGTCCTTTTTTCTTGCTTCCACTTTTTATTCAGGGGCATATTTACTGGTTTCCACTAGACTTCAGTAGAAGCCTGGTCTGTAGCTATAGCAACCAGTGCTGGCAGCCTATCAGGATAGATCAAACAGGTCTATAGCTATAGTGACCTGAGGAATTGATGCAGCTCCTACAAGAGGGGATATCTAAGAATAGGTAGGACACATATTTCAAAGTGACTTGTTTTTGAAAGATCTTTAACATAAAAAGCAGCGATCCCTGTAGTGAGACAACCCCTTTACGTAGCTTAAATGTTTTTTTTTGTTATTTATTGCCTTCTTTACATCTCTGTTGATCCACATTGGTTTATCCCTGTTTCTAATCATTTTATTTCCATAAGGTCTGTACCCCTCACAGTGGGCACATACAAAATTGACCACTTATCTGTTCTGTTATTTTTTTTTTTCAACTTGTATTTATTGATTTTCAACAAATAAATCAACATAAACAAAAACAATGCATTTTAGTTCATGTCACAAAGATTTGTTTACAAACAACAATCATCTTTCAAGAACTTTTCGTTAGTACTTTTTACGGATATATATTATTAATGCTATTAAAGTAACTTTAATGATTATTTGTCCAACTATTTTGAAACTGGTGATCCTGTTATCCACCATAATTTTCTCTCTCCATCACCCCATCTCATATTTGATATTTCCCATTCCACTTCTAGCCGATTGGCCAGGAGTGGTTGGGTAAAAGGAAAAGAAAAAGAAGGTTTGTGTTATGGCATGATCTAAGAGGGTGTCTTGTGTTTAGGCACCTTGATTTCTATTATCTAGGTTGTGTTCATATCAGCACCTCAGAACCATGCTTCCACTGTTGCTCCCATCATTGATGCGCCAGGGTTTGGGGTCACCGGGTGGTAGGCGGACTCTGATAAGCAAAGAGATTCCTGGCCTGCCAACTGTCTCTCAATATACCAATCTGTAGACCCAAAACAATCTTTAAATATCTTTCTGGTAGTGAGTGGTAGTATATCTATTATTTTACCCCATACATCAAAGAACCGTTTTACTTTTCTTTCTTTACGCTGCATTGTGTCTACCCAATCCATTTTCAGAACAAACATGCATTTCTCCAAGAATAATTCCATTGTGGGTCACGCCGGCTGGACTCATAGTTGTAAGATAGATTTTCTTGCGATAGCCGCAATGATGTGGAGGAGGCTCGTTTCCGAGGTAGTGCCTATGGAGTGTGCTTCCTCTTTGCCCAATGAACCAAAAATAGCCCATGAGGCTGAAATGATAAAGTTAGGCTGCACTGTTTGTTTGATGAAATCGGAAACTCTGGACCAGAGTGTTCTTATTACCCTGCAGTCCCATAGGCAGTGAAAGATATCCGGTGCCGGTGCTTTGCATTTAAAGCAGTTGTTTGAACTATAGATTCCCATCTGATGTCCCTTCACTGGTGTCAGATAGGCGTTGTGCATGATTTTAAGTGTCATTTCAGCATATCTTGCTACTGGGAGGAGCTTGTATGCGGTTTTGGTAGCATTAAGAATGATTTCGGGCGTTAGACTGGAATCATATTTTTCCCATGTGGCTAGTTGGGTATTTGATTTGGTATAGTCTAGGTCTTCCATAAGAAATCGGTAAAGGTTTGAGAGGAGGGCGCGGTGTGTTAGTGGGTGTATCAGTATTTTATCAAATTGTGGATCCCATTCCCTGTTGGGAACATGATCAATCACCTTAGACACATAGCTATGGGCTTGTAGATAGTTGAAGAAGGGAAAGGGGATACCCGGAAAGGTGTCTGACAGAGTCGAAAGTGTGTGTGGGGTTTTCGTGGTTTTGTCAACAAATTGTTTAATGTGTTTCAACCCTGCTTCATGCCATCTTGCGAACAACCCATGCGGGTGTCCCAGTTGGAAGTCCGGATTTTTTGTGCGGGTGATATGTAGAGAATAGGAGGGAGAAAGTCCCCTTTGTATTCTGAATTTTTGCCAGGCACGCCATATTGGCATTATGAGCGTGTTTTCCCGTATCTCCACTGGGAGAGATGCATATGGCATGTGCAAGAAGTTTCCCAATGCGATGTTGGGTAATTGTAATTCGTCCAACGCAGGGAGTGTGAAGACATTGGTGTACTGGAACCAATCAGGGATGTATCTCCCCAGTGCCGCTAGGTTGTAGAGTTTAATGTTGGGGAAGCCGATTCCTCCATTCAGTTTGTGTTGCTGCAATATGTGGAAAGGGATCCGTGCTCTTTTTCCGCCCCAAATGAACCCGCGGAAGTTTTTGTTTATTAGTTTTTCTTCCTTAGATTTAAGATAAATCGGCAACATCTGAAAAAGATAAAGTAGGCGCGGTATTTCTACCATTTTTAAGAGGTTGGCTCTCCCCATGAAAGATAGGGGAACCTGCTTCCATGAATTCAGAGTGTGGTTGAGAGCTGATATATAGGTCTCCATGTTGTGTGTATATAATCTGGATAATTGATGGGAAAGAAGGACTCCCAGATATCTCAGAGACACCGATTGCCATCTCACTTGGAAGGACGAAGACCACAATGGTTTAGAGGGGCCTCGCAATAGAAGACCCAGTCGTTTTTCGATATGTAATCGTATAGCCGGATATAACCCCTTCTCTCGGATCTCCTCTAGAGAACAGGCCTAGTTTGTTTTGGATTGGAAATCATTAGAAGAATATCGTCCGCGTATGCAGTTAATTTCATTTCCGTGTTACCTTGATGAATTCCCGGGAACTTTGGAGATTGGGAGATGTGGTACAGCAGGGGGTCTAACGATAAATTAAATAATATGGGTGACAAAGGGCATCCCTGTTTGGTTCCTCTAAATAAATCTATAAGTGGGGACGGCTGACCATTTAGTATCAGAGAGGTTGTCGCGTTTAGGTGTAAAGTATTCAGGAAATTAAGAAACTGCATCCGAGTAATCCCTCGTGAACAGAGTGGCTTTTCAGGAAATGGCTGTTGCGACTTTATCCAAAATTGCCTTTTTCTCAGCATCAAGGCTGAGTAACATGGCTACTGGGTGATCTGGCTGTTGTGCTGCTATTATGGCCGTTGATGAACCCTAATATTCTGAATAGAGTGTCTATTTGACACAAAGCCAGCTGGTAGGTTATGGATTATTCTGGGGAGAAATAGTGTTGGGATTCTAGTGGCGCCCTTGTGTAAGCTTTTGTGTCAATAACTTCCGTATTGTCGTTGATTTAATAAGGGAGATTAAGAGCCTATAGAGGATTACATTTACGGGTGTTCTTTACCTGGTTTTAACCAGAAGTAATTGTTTTCGACCAGTCAAAGAAAGAAACCACCATTTTCGAGTTTATGTAGATTTCCATTAGGAGGTTTTTGACAGAACAGGGTACTATGTAGCTGGGGCTAGCAATTTTTAGTATTCTGCCGCAACATCCGTCTTGGCCTGCTCTGTTTTTCTCCGGTTGACAAAGTTAGATGCTTTCTGCACTTCATCTTCAGTGATCACTCTGTTTAGGGTGTTTCGGTGCTCATCCGAGATACCAGGGATAGTCACTCCTTCTAGGAATTTATCTGCCTCTCCTATGTCGTAAGGTGTCATGCTAAGAATGTCACCATTATGGCATCTGGGTCTTTTAGACTCTCCCCTGTGTGTGTCATTTATCGCCGGATAGGTGGCTTGGTTTTCTAGGGCCTTGCATCTTGGAAAAGTAGGCTCCCCTGTCGATTCCCCACCTGTAGAATCTATCGCACCTTCTAATTTGCCTTTTTGCAGGGCCCTGAAAAACTGTAGAAAAGCTTTTGAGTTTAAAAAATTTTTGCCCTATTTATTTCTGACTGTCAAGGAGTTTTTCTTTGTGTTATCTAAGTGAGGCGTGAATTTTTGGGAACGCTTGGAGGGTATTTTATTTGTCGGCTTGGTAATTTATAATGACCCACATATCCCCCTTGGAGGCCACCCACAACAATTGGGGTTTTCTAAGCGCGGTTATCAGACAGGATTTTTCCCTTGGACGTTAAATAAATTTTTTTAAAACCCAGAATTTTAAAGTATTTAGGGGAAAGTCCATGTATATGGTCCCCCCCTTTTTCCCCCCCATATTTGGATCGGGGAGTGTTATTGGGGGTGATCGGGGGATCGCGGGGTGGGTAAAATTTCTGCCCTTTCTATGTCAAATAAAGGGTGGGAAAGGAGGAAGAAATCTATTGGGAAAAGTGGGTGTTTTTGGGAGAAAAATGTAAATGATCTTCGGTTTGGGGTTGAATGTTCCATGGTCATTACCTTTGATTTTACCCAAAAATTTGTAAAAGAAGGGTAACTGAGTGTTTTTTGCTGTTGGGTTTTGATTGTCTAAGGATGGGGTTGGGGCTAGATTAAATCCCCCGCAATAATTAGATTTGGGGAGTTTCGTTTGAAGAAAAAGGGTTTGCAGATTCGCAAAGAATGTGTCAAATTGGGGGAATTGGGGGCATTAGGTTCAGTATAGTGTATATTTTGTTGGCTTTTTAGACTTTCAATATATAAAACTTGCCTTCTTCTCTATAAACTGATCCTAAATTTTTGTACAGACCACTGCAATAGACCGCCACCCCCCCTTTTTTTGGGGAGTGGGTTTGCCCCCCATGGGGGGTCCAATAGCTGCCGAAGAGGGTATGTCTTAACTTCCACTGTGTTTCCTGAAGGCAATTACTGCCTCCGGCCTTTTAAAATGAAGTAGAAATTTTTTTTTTAATGGGAGGTGAGGTGCCCCCATTCCAAGATAGAATTTTAAATGTGGGAAATGGAAAATAAACCCCTTTTTTTTTAAATTATCTGGGGTGACTCATCCTGGATCAAAAAATGGGGGGGAGTTTTGTAGAAAGCTACCCGGGAAAGGGCCCTGAGGTCCCCGCGAGCGCCTGACCTTTTAAGGGGGGGGGAGGTAGTGGAAAACCCCCGGGCCGGGGGGCCAACCGGGGCCCTTTGGGATATTTGAGATACCAAAAATGCAAAATAACAAATAAATAACAATAACTTGTAACCCAATGAAGGCGAAATTAGGGAACATATCTACTAAATACC
>JAODAL010043146.1:0-34141 GCA_025379985.1 Phyllomedusa bahiana | reverse complement strand
CGGGTACTGAGCAGTGTAGCTGGGGACTCCAGCACTGGGGGGATATAAACTTCTAAAACCCACCCCGCACCCATGGGGGGGACATTATAGAGCATTTTATGAGCGTGAGCGGGTGACTCCCCCACTGGGGATTATAAAAATTACTAGAAGCAGCAGCATGGGGGACATTTTGACCCAGTATGGCAGTTTTGCTGTGCCCTCCAGCACTGGGATAGATAAACACAAATCAGGGCGGGGGCGCTTTGGAGGACATTATAGAGCAGCACAAAGCAGTGTAGTTTGTGACCCCAAAGCACTGGGGAGTTTAAAACCCACTACCCAGGGCGGAGCAGCCCCGGCCCAGATTCCTGCGTTGGTGCTTTGTATCTCCCTCTCCCCCTTGGACCATCCTCAACTCTTCAGACATAAACCACTGGGACCAGGACAGGTTTCCACTGAATTATGGAGTAAGAGGAGTGAGATTCCTCGATTGTGTCCTTGTTCACTTTTACAGTTTTTTCACTTTTTCTCCTATTTTTTTCACGCTTTGTCCATCTTGCAGAATCTGCAGGATCCCCGTGTTCATTAATGCGAAATTTGAAATCTGTGTTGCAAAACAGAAGCTCCCATCAGATTCCACGTGGCGGAAAGACACCAAAGGCCCCCGTTGGGAGGGATAACCTGAGTCCGGAGCCCCTTTGCCCAGGGGAAAATTTCTCCCAATCTAAGGGACCTTATTCCCAATATCGGGAACATTGGGGACAGAGCTCACAAGGGATAACGTTCCTCATTGGGAGGGCCCCCTTGGGTGGAAAATTTAATTCCTGTGTTTTTTTAAAAAATTTTGAAAAGGATCAGGGAAATAAGGGGGGATCTAAGGGGCCCATATTGGATGTAGCGTCACATCTGACTCACGGGCCCCCCTGAAACTTGACAGGGATTAGAACCAACCAGACACTCATTTGCTGACAACTTTTTTGGGGTGTTTGCTCCTCATCAGTTCAGAGTAGTGTCCTGGTTGACTGGATTTCGCTGTGTGAGTGTTAATGAGGAACATTAACCACTTTCAGTTATCCCTGGAGCCTCTCACCTTAGCAAACCAGTATCTACTCTGCACTGATGGGGGGAAAAAACAGCCCGAAAAACAGCGTTGCAGCTGAGTATAGGGTTGGGTCTAATCCCATTCATGTTTCAAGACACAATAAGTCGGATGTGACGAGGACCGTTACTTCCAATAGGTGACACTGCAGAGTCCTACTCACTTCACATGAGCCCTTTAGAATACATGTAACATTCACTGGTGTATAAGTCTCCACACACCTGCAGGGCGCATCTCCGTAATGAGGTTACACCTTTTAAAAATGCTGCTTTAAAAGTTCTACCCCGTCAATCAGTATCTATCGGCATGATGAGGAGCAAACAGCCCCAAACAGCTGTCTGCAGATGAGTATAGGTTTGGATCTAATCCCATCCACGTTTCAAGACATAGTTTGGCGGGGTGTGCTTTTAGGAATGTTTTTTGAATAGGTTTACACTCAGAGTCCCATTCATTTACATGGCTTGTAGGGAAAAATGTAACATTCCCTGGAGAATAATGGGTATAAGTCTCCACCCAAAAGCAGGGCGCCCCGTTTCCCCAATGAGGTTAAACCCTTTTTAGCTGCCCTAAAGCCTCTCAAACCCCGGGCAAAACAGTATCTACCGGCATTTAGGAGCCCCAAAAAAGCCCCCAAAAAGCCGTCTGAGGGTATCTGGTTGGTTCAAACCCATCACATTGCAAATCGTAGTGTGACTCACGATTCCGGCTTTTTTCCTGAGCTTTCAAATTTTTTAATCTGCTGCTTGTTGGCGTCTGGAGGGGCAGGCGGCTTTGTAGAGTTTCTTCCTTGGCTTTGGCTCCTCGGCCGTGGCTGTAGCAATCTTCATTCCCAGATACCTTTAAACTACTTTAAGATGGCAGCGAGAATTCCGTCCCCCACCCTCGAACATTCCCCCCCGGCCAATCCTGCAAACACCGTGCACGACAGAGGCCGGGAGCTGAGGACGCTGGACATGAGCGAAGGAGCCGGGGAGGAAGGGAGCGAAGCAGAAGGAGAGTCCCAGAGTGACTGAAAACAGATGCTGAACCGAGCAGGAGCCTCCGCCATGAATCTCCACTGGAGGTAGGGAAATGAAATCAGCCGAGAAAATCAATAGACAGAGGAAAGAGGCGCAGATTACAGCTTCTCTCCTCTAATGTATTTACTTTAAGGAACCTTTTTAAAGGAGCATTCCAGTTTATTCAATCAACCTCTTAATAAAATTCCTCTTTCCATCCATCTTATATGATCATTTAGTTACAAAAAATCACTTGGTGTCTAAAAATGGAAACTTGTATGAGAAGAAGAAACAAGAACTGTAACGAGGCAAAGGAACAGTGAGGCCCAGCAAGAAGGCTCAAGAAGGAAACTATTTCCTACCACAGATGATTCCTGAGGTCCACCATTGGAGGTGATACTTGGGGCCACCAGTGGAGGTGATTCTTGGGTTCCACCAGTGGAGATGATTCTTGGGGTCCACCAGTGGAGATGATACTTGGGGCCACCAGTGGAGATGATACTTGGGGGCCACCAGTGGAGATGATTCTTGGGCCCACCATTGGAGGTGATACTTGGGGCCACCAGTGGAGATGATTCTTGGAGCCACCAATGGAGCTGATTCTTGGGGTCCACCAGTGGAGATGATACTTGGGGCCACCAGTGGAGATGATACTTGGGGCCACCAGTGGAGATGATTCTTGGGACCACCAGTGGAGATGATTCTTGGGGCCACCAGTGGAGATGATACTTGGGGCCACCAGTGGAGATGATACTTGGGGCCACCGATGGAGATGATTCTTGGGGCCCACCAGTGGAGGTGATTCTTGGGCCCAAAAGTGGAGATGATACTTGGGGCCACCAGTGGAGATGATACTTGGGGCCAACAGTGGAGATGATTCTTGGGGCCACCGATGGAGATGATTCTTGGGGCCCACCAGTGGAGGTGAGCCTTGGACCCACTAGGTGAGATGATTCGTGGCGCCACCAGTGGAGATGATACTTGGGACCACCAGTGGAGATAATTTTTGGGGCCACCAGTGGAGATGATACTTGGGGCCAACAGTGGAGATGATACTTGGGGCCACCGATGGAGATAATTCTTGGGGCCCACCAGTGGAGGTGATTCTTGGAGCCACCAGGGGAGTTGATTCTTGGGGCCACCAGTGGAGGTGATTCTTGGTGCCCACCAGTGGAGATGAATATTGGGGCCCCCGTGTGGTGGGGATTCTTTGGGCCCACCAGGGGGGAGGTTTCTTGGGGCCACCAGTGGAGGTGATTCTTGGGGCCCACCAGTGGAGGTGATTCTTGGGCCCACCAGTGGAGGGATTCTTGGGCCCAAAACCAGGGAGGTGATTCTTGTGGTCACCAGTGGAGGTGATTCTTGGGGCCCACCAGTGGAGGTGATTCTTGGGGCCCACCAGTGGAGCTGATTCTTGGGGTCCACCAGGGGAGGTGATTCTTGGGGACACCAGTGGAGGTGATTCGTGGGGTCCACCAGTGGAGGTGATTCTCGGGGCCACCAGTGGAAGTGATTCTTGTGGTCAGCAGTGGAGGTGATTCTTGGGGCCCACCCGTGGCGGTGATTCTTGGGGCCACCATTGGAGCTGATTCTTGGGGTCCACCAGGGGAGGTGATTCTTGGGGACACCAGTGGAGATGATTCTTGGGGCCACCAGTGGAGATGATACTTGGGTCCACCAGTGGAGATGATACTTGGGGCCACCGATGGAGATGATTCTTGGGGCCCACCAGTGGAGTTGATTCTTGGGAAGCACCAGTTGTGATGATTCTTGGGGCCCACCAGTGGAAGTGATTATTGGGGCCACCAGTGGAGATGATTCCTGGTGCCCACCAGTGGAGATGATTCCTGGGTCCACCAGTGGAGTTGATTCTTGGGGCCACCAATGGAGATGATTCTTGGAGCCCACAGGTGGAGTTGATTCTTGGAGCCCAACAGTGGAGGGGATTCTTGGGGCCCACCAGTGGAGATGATTCTTGGGGCTACCAGTGGAGGTGATTCTTGGGGCCCACCAGTGGAGGTGATTCTTGGGGCCCACCAGTGGATGTGATTCTTGGGGCCACCAGTGGAGGTGATTCGTGTGGTCACCAGTGGAGGTGATTCTTGGGGCCCACCAGTGGAGGTGATTCTTGGGGCCACCAGTGGAGCTGATTCCTGGGGTCCACCAGGGGAGGTGATTCTTGGGGACACCAGTGGAGATGATTCTTGGGCCCATCAGTGGAGATGATTCTTGGGGCCACCAGTAGAGTTTATACTTGGGCCCAACATTGGTGATGTTTCTTGGGGCCCACCAGTGGAGGTGATTCTTGGAGCCACCAGTGGAGATGATTCTTGGGGCCACCAGTGGAGTGATATTGGGGCCCACCATGGAGATGATTTTTGGGGCCACCAGTGGAGGGGATTCTTGGCCCACATGGAGATGATTCTTAGGGCCACCAGTGGAGGTGATTCTTGGGGCCCACCAGTGGAGGTGATTCTTGGGGCCACCAGTGGAGCTGATTCTTGGGGTCCACCAGGGGAGGTGATTCTTGGGGACACCAGTGGAGATGATTCTTGAGGCCCATCAGTGCAGATGATTCTTGGGGCCACCAGTAGAGATGATAGTTGGGCCCACCAGGGGAGTTGATTCTTGGGGCCCACCAGTGGAGTTGATTCTTGGGAAGCACCAGTTGTGATAATTCTTGGGGCCCACCAGTGGATGTGATTCTTTGGGCCACCAGTGGCGATGATTCTTGGGGCCACCAGTGGAGATGATTTCTGGGCCCACCAGTGGAGTTGAGTCTTGGCGCCCACCAGTCGAGATGATTCTTGGAGCCCACCAGTGGAGTTGATTCTTGGGGCCACCAGTGGAGTTGATTCTTGGGCCCACCAGTGGAGGTGATTCTTGGGGCCACCAGTGGAGCTGATTCTTGGGGCACACCAGGGGAGGTGATTCTTGGGGACCCCAGTGGAGATGATTCTTGGGGCCCATCAGTGGAGATGATTCTTGGGGCCACCAGTTGAGATAATACTTGGGCCCACCAGTGGAGATGATTCTTGGGGCCCACCAGTGGAGGTGATTCTTGGAGCCACCAGGGGAGATGATTCTTGGGGCCACCAGGGGAGATGATTCTTGGTGCCAACCATTGGTTATGTTAATTGGGGCCCACCAGTGGAGGGGATTCTTTGGGCCCACCAGTGGAGATGATTCTTGGGGCCACCAAGTGGGTGATTCTTGGGGCCCACCGGGTGGAGGTGATTCTTGGGGCCACCAGTGGGGGGTGATTCTTGGGGCCACCAGTGGAGCTGATTCTTGGGGTCCACCAGGGGAGGTGATTCTTGGGGACACCAGTGGAGATGATTCTTGAGGCCCATCAGTGCAGATGATTCTTGGGGCCACCAGTAGAGATGATACTTGGGCCCACCAGTGGAGATGATTCTTGGGGCCCACCAGTGGAGTTGATTCTTGGGAAGCACCAGTTGTGATAATTCTTGGGGCCCACCAGTGGAAGTGATTCTTGGGGCCACCAGTGGAGATGATTCCTGGTGCCCACCAGTGGAGATGATTCCTGGGATCACCAGTGTAGTTGATTCTTGGGGACACCAATGGAAATGATTCTTGGAGCCCACCAGTGGAGTTGATTCTTGGGGCCACCAGTGGAGTTGATTCTTGGGGCCACCAGTGGAGATGATTCTTGGGGCCACCAGTGGAGTTGATTCTTGGGGCCCAACAATTGAGTTGATTCTTGGGGCCAACAGTGGTATTGATTCTTGGGGGCCACCACTGGAGTTGATTCTTAGCCCTCCCAGTGGAGTTTATTCTTGAGGCTCCCAGTGGAGTTCAATCTTTGGGCCCATGCTGGAGCTGCTGCAAATGACTCTTGCACTCTGCCATTTGCTTTCTGCCTCTTTCTCTCCCTTTCTCCCTTGTAAAGCTCAAAACTTGACTCATAAAAACATATACCTGGCGCTCGTAACTAGAACAACAACCTCCTCCTCCTCCTCCATGATACACGGCCGAAACGTCTAACCTTATGGCATCACTGTCACCTTTATACAGGATGTTCCTTGTAAGCAGGACCTGATTATCTATTTTTGTGGAAAATAAAACCATTCTATTATTTGCATAATACCAGAATCTGTGCGCCACGGTTCTCTGGAACATGTCACCTGGCCAATTTTGACCTCACTACTGAGCACCCACCACCTTGAATATTATCAGCCATGTAATAAGACCCCCAGTATATTATAAAGCAGAGGGGAATACAGATGCTTGTGAAGGGCTCATCTGCATCTATCACAGAGCCTGCAGCAGCCACACCACAGTCAGGATATAGGTACGACAGGGTTCACCTATTGCTGCTCCATAATGCACGGGGGTCTGCCTTACATTGCTGCTAATATGTATCACTGCTGCTTGATGCCTTTCAGAGTTGTCAGAATAGTGATCCATCACTGCTGCCTGATATCTCACAGAACTGTCAGAATAGTGATCTATCACTGCTGTCTGATGTCTCACAGAACAGTCAGAATAGTGATATCCCTATACTCACATAGCATGGCCCTGCTGTCTATCTCACACAACAGTTTGAATAGTGATCTATCACTGCTGTCTGAAGTCTCACAGAACAGTCAGAATAGTGATCTATCACTGCTGCCTGATGTCTCACAGAACAGTCAGAATAGTGATCTATCACTGCTGTCTGAAGTCTCACAGAACAGTCAGAATAGTGAATGTGCCAATTCCACTCATGTATCCCTCTTCCTGATATCCACGAACTGAGACTGGATCTACACTGCTACCTGATGTCTCACATAACAGTCAGAATGTGATCTATCACTGTCCTATGCAAACTGTCAAATAGTGATCTATCACTGCTGTCTGATGTCTCACAGAACGTCAGAATATGATCTCACAAATTCAAATAGGATGCATACTTTTGATCAAATAGACACAATGCTACCTGATATCTCACAGAACAGTCAGAATAGTGATCTATCACTGCTGTCTGATGTCTCACAGAACAGTCAGAATAGTGATCTATCACTGCTGCCTGACAAATCACAGAACTGTCAGAATAGTGATCTATCACTGCTGCCTAGATCACCAAGAATGTCAATAGTGATCTATAAACTGCTGCCTAAAACTCACAGAACTGTCAGAATAGTGATCTATCACTGCTGCCTGACATCTCACAGAACAGTCAGAATAGTGATCTATCACTACTGCCTGATATCTCACAGAACTGTCACAATAGTGATCCATCACTGCTGCCTGACATCTGACAGAACAGTCAGGATAGTGATCTATCACTACTGCCTGATATCTCACACAACTGTTAGAATAGGGATCTGTCACTGCTGCCTGATGTCTCACAGAACTGTCAGAATAGGGGATCTATCACTGCTGCCTTATGTCTCACAGAACTGTCAAAATAGTGATCCTATCACTGCTGCCTGAGGGTCTCACAGTACTGTCAGAATAGTGATCTATCACTGCTGCCTGACATCTCACAGAACAGTCATGATAATGATCTATCACTGCTGCATGATGTCTCACAGAACAGTCAGAATAGTGATCTATCACTGCTGCCTAATGTCTCAGAACTGTCAGAATAGTGACCCAACACTCTTTCCTGATATCTCACCAAACTGTAAGACTAGTGATCTATCACTACTGCCTGATGTCTCACAGAACAGTCAGAATGGTGATCTATCACTGCTGCCTGACAACGCACAGAACTGTCAAAATAGTGATCTATCACTGCTGCCTAATATCTCACCAAGTTGTCAGATAGTGATCTATAACTGCTGCATGAAAACTCACAGAACTGTCAGAATAGTGATCTATCACTGCTGCCTGACATCTCACAGAACAATCAAAATAGTGATCATCAGTGCTGCCTGATATCTCAAAGAATAGTGATCTATCACTGCTGCCTGATATAGCACAGAACAATCAAAATAGTGATCCATCACTGTTGCCTGATGTCTTACAGAGTTGTAAGAATAGTGATCTATCATTGCTGCCGCCTGAAAACTCACAGAAAGGTCATAATATCTATAACTGATCTATAACTGTTGCTTGATATCTTACAGAGTTGTAAGAATAGTGATCTATCATTGCTGCCTGACATCTTGCAGAGTTTTCAGAATAGTGATCTATCACCGCTGCCTGATGTCTCACAGAAAGGTCAGAATAGTGATCTATCAGTGCTGCCTGACAACTCACAGAACTGTCAGAATAGTGATCTATCACTGCTGCCTGATGTCACACAGAACTGTCAGAATAGTGATCTATCACTGATGCCTGATATCTCACAGAACAGTTAGAATAGTGATCTTTTGCTGCTGTCTGATATCTCATACAACTGTTAGAATAGTGATCTATCACTGATGCCTGATGTCTCACAGAACTGTCAAAATAGTGATCCTATCACTGCTGCCTGATGTCTCACAGAACTGTCAGAATAGTGATCTATCACTGCTGCCTGATGTCTCACAGAACTGTCAGAATAGTGATCTATCACTGCTGCCTGACATCTGAACAAGCTGTAAGAATAGGGATCTGTCACTGCTGCCTGATGTCTCACAGAACTGTCAGAATAGTGATCTATCACTGCTGCCTGATGTCTTACAGAACAGTCAGAATAGTGATCCTATCACTGCTCCCTGATATCTCACAGAACAGTCAGAATAGAGATCTATCACTTCTGCCTAATGTCTAACAGAACTGTCAGAATACTGATCTATCACTGCTGCCTGATGTGTCACAGAACAGTCAGGATAGTGATCTATCACTGCTGCCTAATGTCTAACAGAACTGTCAGAATAGTGATCCATCACTGCTGCCTAATGTCTAACAGAACAGTCAGAATAGTGATCTATCACTGCTGCCTGATGTGTCACAGAACAGTCAGAATAGTGATCTATCACTGCTGCCTAATGTCTAACAGAACTGTCAGAATAGTGATCCATCACTGCTTCCGGGATACTCACAGAACCTCAGTGTCATCAGAATAAAGTAAAATATCTATCACTGCTGCCTGATGTCTCACAGAACTGTCAGAATAGTGATCTATCACTGCTGCCTGGCAACTCACAGAACCGTCAGAATAGTGATCTATCACTGCTGCCTGACATCTGAACAAGTGTTAAGGGAATAAGGTATTGATCCACTGCTGCCTGACTCTGAACAGAACTGTCAGAATAGAGATCTATCACTGCTGCCTGGTGTCACACAGAACTGTCAAAATAGTGATCTATCACTGCTGCCTGACATCTGAACAGCTGTAAGAATAGTGATCTATCACTACTGCCTGATATCTCACAGAACTGTCAGAATAGTGATCCATCACTGCTGCCTGATATCTCACAGAACTGTCAGAATAGTGATCCATCACTGCTGCTTGATATCTCACAAACATTTAGAATAGTGATCTATCACTGCTGCCTGATGTCTCACAGAACTGTCAGAATAGTGATCTAACACTGCTGCCTGACATCTGAACAAAGCTGATGTTATATTACGACAGTCATGTCACTGCTGCCTGATGTCTCACAGAACAGTCAGAATAGTGATCTATCACTGCTGCCTGATGTCACACAGAACTGTCAAAATAGTGATCTACAACTACTGCCTGATATCTCACAGAACTGTCAGAATATTAATCTATCACTGCTGCCTGATATCTCACAGAACTGTTAGAATAGTGTTCTATTACTGCTCCCTGATCTCTCACAGAACAGTCAGGATAATGATCTATCACTGCTGCCTGATGTCTCACAGAACTGTCAGAATAGTGATCTAACTCAAAACATGCTGCGAAGCTATACTGCTCCAAACACGAACGGTCAGGATAATGATCCATCACTGCTGCCTGAAGACTCGCAGAACTGTTCACAAGAAGTATTTTTGGTGCAGACACTGTCAGAGGCAAAAATACATTTATTCAAAGATGAAATGACATGGAGGGTTCCAGTCACATTTCTGCCTCCTATGCTTTATTATTATCAGCAAAAAATACTTGAGTAGAAACTGTGTTGTCTAAATAAGGACGCTAATTTTACATTGTAGTCAATGGGAGGTGTTCTACAGGCGTATCTGATGCTTTTTTGGTGGAGTATTCAGTGTGTAACATGCCCCAAAATAGTGTCAAAAACTGCTCTAAGAATAGTAATAATCCATCACTGCTGCCTGTGAAGAGACCACTCCAGTGGCTCTAGTCTCCTTTTCATAAAGGGCCAAAGCTTTATTACTAAATTAGGGCGGAATTGATTTAAGTTTCCTACTTTATAAATATTCTTGAAAAAAATTCTATATTTTAATCTTCTGTTACATGAGGTTTCTCAGGACAAGTGCAAAGCCCCTCTAATACCCTCAGACTTGGGTAAAAAATAACATGGGGGACTAGCTATTTATTAGGTTTTGTCTACTTGACCTTAGGGATTGCTTCTAAATATGCAAATTATCTGTCTTATAAAAAATCTAACAAAATAGTAGATAAGTAAATATCCTGTGTAGATCACGGATTAGGTAAAGGTTCGGTATACAAATTATAGGGAGTGTAATCTGTGTGTATTGTAGCTGTTTGTGCTGTTGCCCCTCGTATTATGTGGCGGCAGGACATTGGCTCGCTCTGTGCCATCTATTAGAATGAAAATGCAAGGCTATTTTTAATGTTTGCACATCTTGAAAATTTGGTCGGCCTCCAATGTATTGAAGACCAGATATAAGTCAGCTGGCAGCAGATGCAGAGGTAGTTTGCAGCTATTATTGTGTATGAGGTTATATTTGCCCTTACTGCAAACTTACATTGTTGAAAATGTAACGTGTAGTTCTGCATTTGAGTGTCTTTACTTTTCAGTGTTATATACATAATATTGAGTGATTTGGGTACATTTTCTTACAACTTCATTGGGTCTGAGGACCAAATTAATCTAATACAAAAGGACAAAATAAATCTTTGGTCTCACACCGTTGTATCAGCTGTAAAGTTTTTTCCCATTACATATATGTATATGAGTTGCTCCCTCTTTTTGGTGGGATGAGTAGTATTATTACATTACTCTATTAGCAGTAGTATTACCCAGCAGCATATTTGGGTCCATATATCCTCATGATCTGCGTCTATCATTTGTTCTGCTGGGTGATACAAGCAGAAAGCATTACTCGTCCGTCCCCTCCCCGCAGCAATTCTTCTCTGCTTTATCTTTATACACAAGGTCTCTGGTAGACTGGTATTATTCCTCTTTGCATGTTACTGCTGCACTAGATGTGACAACTGCATTTGTACAGGGTGCATGCAGGAATCCAGAGAAGTACTGCTGCAGGGAACCAGAGAAGTGCTGCTCCAGGGAACCAGAGAAGTGCTGCTGCAGGGAACCAGAGAAGAGCTGCTGCTGGGAACCAGAGAAGTGCTGCTGCTGGGAACGTGAGAAGTGCTGCTGCGGGGATCCAGAGAAGTGCTGCTGCAGGGATCCAGAGAAGTGCTGCTGCAGGGAACCAGAGAAGTGCTGCTGTGGGAAACTGGAGAAGTGCTGCTGCAGGGAACCAGAGAAGTGCTGCTGAAGGAAACGAGAGAAGTGCTGCTGCAGGGAACCAGAGAACTGCTGCTGGGGAACGGAAGTGCTGCTGCGGGTTCCAGAGAGTGCTGCTAGCGGGACCAGAGAAGTTCTGCTGCTGGGAACCAGAGAAGTGCTGCTGTTGGTAACCTGAGAAGTGCTGCTGCAGGGAACCAGAGAGGTGCTGCTGCAGGGAACCAGAGAAGTGCTGCTGCGGGGATCCAGAGAAGTGCTGCTGCGGGGATCCAGAGAAGTGCTGCTGCGGGGATCCAGAGAAGTGCTGCTGGGGGATCAGAGAGTGCTGCTGGGGGCAACTAGTGAAGTGCTGCTTGGGAAACTGGAGAAGCTGCTGCTGGGGATCCAGAGAGTGCTGCTTGGGCTGGAGAAGTGTCGTTCAGAGAGTGCTGCTGCAGGGAACCAGAGAAGTGCTGCTGCAGGGAACCAGAGAAGTGCTGCTGCAGGAAAAGAGAAGTGCTGCTGCAGGGAACCAGGAGTGTCTGTGGAAACTGGAGGTGTTGAGTGAACAGTAAAGTGCATGCTAGGTGAACCAGAGAATGCTGCCCAGGACAGAGAGGCTGCTGCAGGGAACTTAGAGAAGTGTTGGGTCAAAAGTGTTGGGAATCCATTTTAATGCTCTCCAGGACTTCAGTAAAGGGTGTCAGGGACTCATGAGAAGTCTCTCAGTAACTCGAGAAGTTCTCTGCAGGGAACCAGAGAAGTGCTGCTCCAGGGAACCAGAGAAGTGCTGCTGCTGGGAACCAGAGAAGTGCTGCTGCTGGGAACCAGAGAAGTGCTGCTGTGGGAAACTGGAGAAGTGCTGCTGCAGAGAACCAGAGAAGTGCTGCTGCAGGGAACCAGAGAAGTGCTGCTGCAGGGAACCAGATAAGTGCTGCTGTGGGAAACTGGAGAAGTGCTGCTGCAGGGAACCAGAGAGGTGCTGCTGCAGGGAATCAGAGAAGTGCTGCTGCGGGGATCCAGAGAAGTGCTGCTGCGGGCAACTAGTGAAGTGCTGCTGTGGGAAACTGGAGAAGTGCTGCTGTGGGGATCCAGAGAGGTGCTGCTGTGGGAAACTGGAGAAGTGCTGCTGTGGGACTCCAGAGAGGTGCTGCTGTGGGGATCCAGAGAGGTGCTGCTGCGGGCAACTAGTGAAGTGCTGCTGCGGGCAACTAGTGAAGTGCTGCTGCGGGCAACTAGTGAAGTGCTGCTACAGGGAACTTGAGAACAGCTGCTGTGAGGACCCAGAGAGGTGCTGCTGAGAGGAACCAGAGAGGTGCTGCTGAGAGGAACCAGAGAGGTGCTGCTGAGAGGAACCAGAGAGGTGCTGCTGAGAGGAACCAGAGAAGTACTTCCATGGTGAAATGAAGAAGTGCTGCTGCAGGAGTGCCAGGGGTAGTGGATGGGGTTTTTTGGTTTTAGTAAAGTGCATGCGTTGCTCCAGGACACCCGCACTGGGGCAGCAGGGAACTTAATGAATGTTTAATGTTAATCATTTTATGACATTTCCTGCTTCAGGCTTAAAAGGGGTTGTCCACTGGCTCTGCAGAGTCTCCTCAGTCTTCTGTTCTCTGTTTCCATCCGAACAAGACATCACCACTCTAGACACTGATTGGCGACCAACTTATTTCACGGCTTTAGCTGTTCACTTCTGAATGTTGATATAAGGCAGTGGCCAATCAGTGCCTGCAGTAGTGATGTAATGCGGTGGTGATGTAAGGTAGTGGTCAATCAGTGCCTGCAGTGGTGATGTAAGGAGGTGGCCAATCAGTGGCTGCAGTGGTGATGTAAGGTGGTGGCCAATCAGTGGCTGCAGTGGTGATGTAAGGATGTGGCCAATCAGTGGCTGCAGCAGTGATGTAAGGCGGTAGACAATCAGTGGCTTCAGTGGTGATGTAAGGCGGAGGCCAATCAGTGGCTGCAGTGGTGATGTAAGTCAGTGGTCAATCAGTGGCTGCAGTGGTGATGTAAGTCAGTGGTCAATCAGTGGCTGCAGTGGTGATGTAAGGTGGTGGCCAATCAGTGGCTGCAGTGGTGATGTAAGGAGGTGGCCAATCAGTGGCTGCAGTGGTGATGTAAGGAGGTGGCCAATCAGTGGCTGCAGTGGTGATGTAAGGAGGTGGCCAATCAGTGGCTGCAGCAGTGATGTAAGGAGGTTTCCAAATCGAACAATGACAGTACCAATCATGCTGAAGCTGATTAGGCGACCACTTATATTCACGGGCTTTAAGCTGTTCACTGCTGAATGTTGATATAAGGCAGTGGCTAATCAGTGCCTGCAGTAGTGATGTAATGCGGTGGTGATGTAAGGCAGAGGCCAATCAGTGGCTGCAGTGGTGATCTAATGCGGTGGCCAATCAGTGGCTTCAGTAGTGATGTAAGGCAGAGGCCAATCAGTGGCTGCAGTGGTGATGTAAGGTGGTGGCCAATCAGTGGCTGCAGTGGTGATGTAAGGAGGTGGCCAATCAGTGGCTGCAGTGGTGATGTAAGGTAGTGGCCAATCAGTGGCTGCAGTGGTGATGTAAGGAGGTGGCCAATCAGTGGCTGCAGTGGTGATGTAAGGTGGTGGCCAATCAGTGGCTTCAGTGGTGATGTAAGGCGGTGGCCAATCAGTGGCTTCAGTGGTGATGTAAGGCGGAGGCCAATCAGTGGCTGCAGTGGTGATGTAAGGTAGTGGTCAATCAGTGGCTTCAGTTGGTGTTGTTAAGGCGGAAGGCCAAATCTGGGGCTGCGGTGGTGTTGTATGGCAGCCCCTATCCGTCGGCCAATCAGTGCCTGCAGTGGTGAGGTCAGTCGGTGATGTAAGGATTCCCGCGTGGCAATCTGTGGCTGCAGCAGTGATTGTAAGGAGGGTGGCCAAATTAAAGAGGCTGCAGTGTGGTGATGTCAGGTAGTCGGCCAATAGTGGGCTGCAGTGGTGATCTATTGCGGTGGCCAATCAGTGGCTGCATGTAGGTGATGTAAGGGTAGTAGTGCCAATCAGTGGCTGCATAGTGGTGTTGTAATCGGCTCTGTGGCTAGGCTCAGGTGGTTCAGTGGAGTGCGCTGAGGTATTGGTGCGTGACCATATCAGTGGCTTGCTAGTGAGTGAATGGTAAGGCAGTGGCCAGGCATGGCTTTCAGTGGTGATCGTAAGAGGTTGGTGACCTATCAGTGCTGCAGCCTGGTGATGTTAGGCATGTGCTTATTGGTCATTCAGTGGGCTTTCACTTGCAGCGGTGATGTAAGGAACTCTTTCCGTGGTCACAATCAGTGGCTGCATTGTGGCAGTGTGTCAGGGGTGATGTAAGGAGGGGGCCAACTATGTGGAGACAGTGCGTGTTGTATGGAAGTGGCCAAAGTGGCCACATCAGTGGCTTCAGTGCGTGTTGTAAGGCCTGAGGACCATATCAGTGGGGGGGACATGCAGTGGTGATGTAGGGCGGAGGCCATTCAGTGGCATTCACAGAGAGTGGTTATGTAAGTGAGGTGGCCAATCAGTGGCCTGCAGGTGGTGGGGTGATGTAATGGAGGTTGGCCATTCAGTTGCGGCTTCAGCGGTGATTGTATGGGGGAGGCCAATCAGTGGCTTTCAGCGGTGATTATAAGGGCGGAGGCCAATCAGTGTCTGATGTGCTGATGTAAGGATGTGGCAATCAGTGGCTGCAAGCAGTGTGATGTAAGTCAGTGGTCAATTCAGTTGGCTGCTGTGTGGTGATGTAAGGCGGTGGAGGCCAATCTAGTGGCTGCTGCAGTGGTGTGTAAGTCAGTGGTCAATCAGTGGCTGCGGAGTGGTGATGTAAGGAGGTGGCAATCAGTGTGACTGAACATTGGGTTGATTGTATTGTCAGTGGTCAATCAGTGGGCTGCATGTAGGGTTGATGTAAGTCAGTGGGTCAATCAGTGGCTGCCCTGACGCAAACAGAGTGAGTGTGTGATGATGTCCATGTGGCTCATTACAGTGGCTGCCGTTGTGGTGTTGTAAGGTGGTGGCCAATCAGTGGCTGCAGGTGGTGATGTAAGGAGGGTGGCCTATTCAGTCGGCATTCTGCGAAGCAGTGATGTAAGGCGGTGACAATCAAGTGGCTTCAGTAGGCGTAGTAGTGAGGTTGTATCAAGGCTACGAAGTGCCATTCAGTGGTTCAGTGCGTGATGTAAGGCGCGGAGGCATCAGTGGCGGCTTGCAGGGTGATTCTAATGCGGTGTACGGTGGCCATTCAGTGGATGCCAGTGTAGTAAGTAGTGATTGTATAGGCGTAGGCCAACATAGTGGCTGGCAGTGGTGATCTTAATTCGGAGAGCGGTGGCCAATTCAGGGCTGCATTGGTGTTGTAAGGTGGTGGACACAATCAGTGGCCTGCAGCAGGGTAGGGGGTGATGTAAAGGCAGTGCCAATCAGTGACTTTACAGCGGTGATGAAGGCGGGTGGCCCAATCAGTGCCCTTTGCAGTGGGTGGTGTTGTATGGCGGGTAATAGACATTCTGTGACTACAGCGATGAGGTAAGGCGGAGGCCTATCAGTGGCTTCAGTAGTGATCGTAAGGCAGTAGGGCCAATCGTAGGCCTTCAGTGGTGATCGTAATGGCGAGAGGCCTTCTGTGGCTGCAGTGGTGATCTAATGCGGTGGCCAATCAGTGGCTTCAGTAGTGATGTAAGGCTGAGGCCAATCAGTGGCTGCAGTGGTGATGTAAGGTGGTGGCCTTCAGTGGCTCTTTCTGCGAGTGTTGATGTTATGGGGTGGGCCAGATCTAGTGGTTGCAGCAGGGTGTGTTGATGTAAGGAGGTGCACTATCAGTGGTGAGCGGTGATGTAAGGAGGGGCCAATCAGTGGGCTGAAGTAGTGCGTGATGTAAGGTGGTGGCCCATACTAAGTGGCTGCCGTGGTGATTATGATGGACGGGTGCGGTGGCCATTCAGTGCTGCTGAGCAATGTGATGTAAGGAGGTGGCCAATCAGTGCCTTGCTGTGGTGATTGTAAGGTAGTTGGCTCAATCAGTAGGCCTGCACAGTGGTGATGTAAGGTGGTGGCCAATTCAGTGGCTTCCAGTGGTGATGTGAAGGAGGTGGCCCATTCAGTGGCTGCAGTGTGGTGATGGTAGGTAGTGCCAATCAGTGGCTGGCAGTGGTGAAGTAAGGTGCGTGGTCATTTCAGTGGATTCAGTGTGATGTAAGGTGGGGTGGACTAATCAGTGGCTTCAGTGGTGATGTTTGGATGGTGGCAATCAAAGTGGCTGCAATGGGATGTCATTAAAGGATGGTTGGCCAATCACAGTGGTCTCTGCTGTGTAGAGTGGTGATGTATGATAAGATGTGTGACCAAATCAGTGGACTTCAGTGGTGATTTGTTAATTGTAAGGTGCGTGGGTGGTAATGTAAGGTGTGGTCCCTAATTCAGTGGCTGACAGCAAGGAGTTGGTAGAGGTTTGGATGGTGGCCATTCATGTGGCTTGCAGTGGTGTTGTAAAGGGTTGAGTTGGCCAATCTGTGGCTTTCAGTGAGTGAGGTATAGGCAGAGGCCATTCAGTTTGCTGCCAAATGGTGTTGTAAGGAGGTGGCCATCAGGAATGGCTGCCAAGTGCGGTGGTTTTGAGTTACGGTATGTGGCCAATCAGTGGCTGCACGTCTTGGTGATTGTGTATAGGCCAAAGGCCAATTCAGTAGCATTCAGTGGGTGATGTAAGGCAGCCCGGAGGCCCAATCAGTGGCTTCAGTGGTGATGTAAGGCGGAGGCCAATCAGTGGCTTCAGCGGTGATGTAAGGCGGAGGCCAATCAGTGCCTGCAGTGGTGATGGATGTAAGGTTGTGGGCCAATCAGGGATGCAAGCAAGTGAGGGATGTGAAGGCGGGGGGTAGACTATCAGTGGTTTTAGTAGTGATGTTAAGGCGTTAGGCCAATAATTTGGATACTTTTGAAGTGGGTGAGCTCTTAATGCGGGACGGTCGTGGGGCCCCAATATTCAGTGGCTGCAGATGAGTGTGTGTTATTTAGGTGGTGGCAATCCAGTGGCTGACAGCAGTGATGTAAGGCGGTGGCCAATCAGTGCCCTGCACCAAGTGGTGAGTGGTGATGTATAGGCGGTAGACATAATCAGTGACTGCATGTCGATGAGGTAAGGGCGGAGGACAATCCAATCAGTGGCTTCCAGTCAGTGTTGTAAGGCAGGAGGCCAATAAGTGGCTTCAGTGTGTGATTTAAGGCGGAGGCCATCTGGGGCTGAGTGGTGATGTTTGTGGGTGAGTAAGGCGGAAGGCCTTTCAGTGGCGTTCAAGTGCTCGTGATTATTGCACGGTGGCCAATCCAGGTTGGCCTCTTCAGGGAGTGGATGTACAGTTGTAAGAAGAGGCCAATCTGTGGCCTTCAGTGGTGATGTAATGTAAGGCGGAGCCAATCAGTGGCTTCAGTGGTGGTCTAATGCGGTGGCCTAATAAGTGGGGGCTTCAGGAGTGATGTAGGCATGAGAGGCCAATCAGTGGCTTGCTGTAGTGATGTGAAGGTGGTGGCCAATCAGTGGGCTGCAGTGGGTGATGTAAGGTGGTGGCCAATTCAGTGGCTCTTGCACTGCGAGTGGTGATGGAAGGTATGTGGTTTCAATCAGTGGATGCCAGTGGGTTGATTGTAAGGTGGTGGCCAATCAGTGGACTGGCCTGCAGCGGGTGATGTTAAGGAGAGGGTGGCCAATGCTGTGGCACTGCAGTGTGATGTAAGGCGTAGCTGAGGACAATCGTGGCTGCTAGTGGGTGATGTTAAGGCGCCGAGGAGGCCAATCTGTGGGCTGCGAGCGGTGTATGTTGTAAGGCGGTGCCCAATCAGTGGCTGCAGTGGTGATATCCTGATCGTCCGGAGACAATAAGAAAGCAGCAGAGTGTGGAGAGACTTTATTGGGCAGCGGACCCTGATTATTCACGATTTCTTAATAAAATGGACGAGCCTTACATTTTTTTTTTTTTAATCCCTCGCGACCGCCCTACACAGAGTTTTTTCCCGCAGGGCGTTTCCATTGGATGCTTCTATTCGTCTGTCTGGGATGAAGCAACGTCTGAGTGATTTTGTTTTTAATGTTTATGATGTTCAGGAAATGTGATCTATGAACACAAGTAGCTCAGCAGGAGGGAAATGTTGATGTAAAAAGACTTATGGCCGACAGTGCATTGCTGACCTCAGGGACAACATGGATGGTCGACAGGTGAGAAGGTCGGTTTCTATACAGCGCGACCACCTTCTAATGAGCAGAATAGATTAAAGCCGAACCAAAACATCTACAAGAAAAGAGATGGAGCGCGGGAGATTGTGGTTCAAGCAGTCCAGGGCACGAAGTGTATGACATGAGGGAACGCTGCGAGCAAAACTGAATGTCTGCGTTATACTTTGTGTAGGACCCGAGAGGGCAGAGCACGGGACTGGGAGTCCGGCGGGGTGGTTCTTTTGGATTACCGGTGTCTTGCCACCATCCGGTCATTAAATATGATAAACATACATAGTTATGGAAATACAGCAAAAACGAGAGAACATGTTGCTAGGGAAGAATGAGCCAAGCAGAACCCCTGTGCAGCCTGCAGCGTTTGTTGCTTCAATGACACTGCGCTCCGCCAGGGACGTTGCCCTTGATAACCATGTGATCCAAAACAGATACCTAACACGTGACACCCGCATCTGCCATAAGGGTAATTACCCACACTAATCAACATATGGCTACTGGTCTACCACATTGTTTTACCCTATAACTTATTAATTTTTTCATCTTGAAATGTATCCAGGGACCCTTCTCCTGATTCCCAGTGTATGTCACTATAACTTTTCTATTATTACTTCTAGATTGTCTTCAGTCACCTTCTCCTAGAAATCCCGATCATCTTCATATAATTTTTGACTATATTCTATTTTCATCTAGATGAAATGTCTTCAGTACCTATTCTCTAGAAATCCCATGTCACTATATCTTGTTCTTTTTTTACAATCCTAGAATTTAGATAATGTTATCCACAGACACGTCTCCAGATTTCCTGGTCATATAATCTTGTTCTATTATAATCCTAGAAATGTATCACAGCCCTCCTCCAGAATCCTGGTCATTATAATTGTTATATCTTAGTACATCTAGAAAGTATCCAGCACACTTCTCCAAGTATCACGATGTCGGTCGGTTCACTATACTTTTCTTTTATTACATCTAGAATGTCTTCACAGCCTCTCGCCAGATTCCCGATCACTATAACTTGCTATATATATTACATCTTTGAATATGTCTTCAGGATCCTTCTATAGAATCACTGGTCACTATTAAACATTGTTATATGATTTTCATCTAGTAATTTGTATCCAAGGACCTTCTCCTGATATTTACCCCAGGTCACTATAACGTGTTCTAATATTCATCCTAGAAATGTCTCCAGACCTTCTCCTGAATCATGGTCTACTTATAACTTGTTATAATATTATATCATAGTGATTTGTCCCACTCCTGTAACCACTCTCCAGTAATCCCTTGGGGTCACTTTAATTTACTGGTGATGATTATTCTTTACATCTAGAAAATGTCTTCCAGGACCCTCTCTAAGATTCCATGGGTCACTATAACTTGTGTTTATTTTTATACTTAATGAAATGTCTCCAAGACCATTCTCCAGATCCCAGTTGTCACTTATTACTTGTTCTATTATTACATTCTAGTAAAGTCCTCCAGAACCTTCCACACAGAATACCGGTCAACATAACTTGTTCTATTATTACATCTAGAATTATGTCTTCTGAACCTTCTCTAGAATCATGGTCACTATAATCTTTGTTATATGATTACATCTGATTTGTATCCAGGCCCTTCTCCAGATATCCTGGGTCACTATAACTTGTTCTATTATATCTTGGTTTATGTATCCGACCCTTCTCCCAGAAATCCTCGGTCATTATAAATTTGTTATATTTTTAACATCTAGAAATGCGTTTTACTCCAAGACCCTTACTTCCAGAGTCCTGGTCACTATAACATTGTTTCTTTTATTACTTATAGAATGTCTCCGTCCCTTCTCCAGATCCTGGTCCACTATTTAATTTTTTTTGATTACATCTAGAAAAGTATCCAGGCCCTTCTCAAAGAATCCCCGGGGTACATTATATTACTTGTTTCTTTTTCTACATCTAGAAATGTATTACCAGACCCTTCTCCAGAATCCTTGGGGTCTCTATAACCTGGTATTTTATAAATTTTGTATGTCTACAGCCCCTAACTCCAGAATCCGGTCACTATAATTGTTATTTGGATTTACATCTAGAATGTGTTTCACGTCCCTTCCCCCTGTAATTTCATGGTCACCTATATACTTGTTATATTATTAAATTCTAGAAATATATCCAGACCACTTCACCAGAATTGCCGACGGGTCACTATAACTTTGTTATATGATTACATCTAGAAAAATGTATCAAGACCATCTCCAGAATCATGGTCACTTTATATTTGTTAATTTTTATTACCTATATTGAAATAATATCAGACCTTTACCAGATCCCTGGTCATGGTACACTAATAACTGTTCTATTTTACATCTAGAAATGTATCCAGGACCCTTGCTCCAGAATCCCGGTGTGCTCACATTAACTTGTTCTATTATTACATCTAGAATTGTATCCAGAACCCTTCTCCAGAATCCATCCGTTCACTAGAATACCTTGTTCTTATTATTACATCCAGACTCTTCTCAGATTTCCTTGGGTCAACTTTAAACTTGTTATATTATTACATCTAGAATTCGTATCTGACCTTCTAAGAATCCCTGGTCACAACTTGAACTTGTTATTACATCTTGGAAATTGTATCCAGACCCTTCTACCTAGGTATCCTGGTGCGTCACTATTATCTTGTTCTATTATTTACCATCTAGAAAATGTTTCCAGACCCTTCTACAGAATCCCCCTGGTCACTTATAATTGTTATATTATTACATATTGAAATGGATCCAGACCCTCTTCAGATCTTACACGGTCAACTAAAATTGTTCTATTTTGTTACATCTCTAGAAATGTATCCAGAACCACTTCTCCACAATCCTGGGTCACTATAACTTGTTCTTATTTTTCCATCTAGAAATGTATTCTGACCCCTTCTCCAGAATCCCGGGTCACTTATTATATAACTTGTTATATTATTACATTTGAAATGTCTCCAGGACCCTTCTTCAGAATCCCAAGTCACCTAAAACCTTGTTATATTATTCATCTTGAATGGTCTCCCAGACCTCTTCTCTCCAAATCCTGGTGTCACTATAAACTTGTTTTATATTATTATCATCTTAGAAAATGTTTCCAGACCCTTCTCCAGTATCCTGGTCACTATAACTTGTTCTATTATTAAACTCTAGAAATGTCTCCAGACCCTTCTCCAGAATTTTGCCCGTGGTCACACTATAACTTGTTATTTTATTTACATCGAGAATTGTCTCCAGACCCTTCTCCCGGGGCCAGGGAATCCTGGTCACTATAACTTGGTCTTTTTTACTTCTTAGTAAATGATATCCAGATCCATTCTCCAGAAATCCTGGTCACTTTAACTTGTTATTATTATTTACATCTATAAAATGTCGGTATTTGGACATCTGGTATATTATAACTCCAGCGTCTTATCTGTGGGTTCTCACCTGATATTTGGTGGTTTTTTTTTATCTCCATCTTGACTATGTGGGCCTCCCTGATTTTGGCGTGGTTATCTTTTATATCTCCAGATTTACTATGGGATCCATGATTATATGAGCGGTTTTGGTATTATTATAAATCCAGCTCTACTTTGTGGGTTTCCCTGATATTCGGGCGGTATTGATTATATAGATTCCAGGCCTCTTCTTTGTGGTTCCCTGACTTCATTTCAGTATTAGTATTTTCTCCAGCTCTACTATGGATGGTTCAATGATTTATGGCGGGGTTTTTATTATCGTCTCCATGCTCTACTATGGTGGTGGTTCCATGATTTATGCCTGGTATTATTATTTCTCCAGCTCTATCTATGTGGGTTTTCCCTGATTATACGGCGGTTATTTTTTTATCGCTGCCTCTGTCTTGGTGGAGTTCACCCTGATATTTCTGTATTAATATTTCTCCAGATTTCTTCCTTCGGGGATTCCCTGATATATGGCGGTATTTATTATTATTTCTCCAAGCCTTCGACTATGTGGTTCCATGATTTTATGGCATGGTATTATTATTTCTCCTGCTCCTATATATTGTGTGATTAACCTGTTATTTCATAGTTATTTTTATTTCTGCCTGGCTTAATATGTCGGCGTCCCTCAGATTTGGGCGGTGGTTATTATATATATTATTATTTTTTCTCCTAGCTTCTTTCGATAGTGGGTTCCATGATTAATTGGCTGGGCGAGGGTGTGGGATTGGTATATTCTCCTGCTATATCTTTGTGGGTGGCCTGGGTATGTATGGCCAGGGGGGTATTTTTATAATCTCAAGCTTATTGTGGGCTTCATGTGTTTGGTCCCCTCCCCACCCACAGGTTGTTTTTTATATATCCAGCTCTACTTTGTGGGGCTCACACTGATATCATTGGGCGGCATTTTGTTGGGGTAGACGGTGTTTGATTATGGTATTATTATATATCTTCCTGATCTTCTAATGGGGGTGCGGGAGGGGGCCCTCTGCTGATTTGCGTGGGTTTGTGCCTTGTGCCATGCTGATTATATGGCAAAGCTGTATTTTAATGCTCCAGCCTCTACTATTTTTGTGGGTTCCCCTGTATCATTTGGCTGGTATTTATAGTATTATTATTATCTACTGTTGTTTGTTCATATTGTTGTTCTATTGTAGGCTCCCTGATATATGACGGTTTTTGTCTTTATTATATATTCTGCTCTATACTATGTGGGGGGCTCCCTGTTATATGTCTGGGTTCTTTTTTTTATATCCTGCTCTTCGTGCGCCTTCTACTCTTTATGTAGGGCGCGATCCCCTGATTTTGGTAGGGAATTTTTTCTTTATATCACAGCTTCTTACGTTCGGGGTGGTTGGGAACAGGTTTGGCGCGTTGTGGGTGCGGGCGTAGCGGGGGACGGTGCGGGTAGCTAGCACGGGGGTTTGGAAGCGGACAGGTGCGAGTGTGAGGAGGTGTTCGTGGGCAGGCGCCAGGGCGCAATGGAGTTGTAGGCATGCGGAGGGGTGGGGGGACGGGCAGGTTTGGGCAGGGTTGTTGATTGAGTTGCCGCACGAGTCAGTTGTCGGTTTCGTTTCCCGCTGTTAGATGATGTCCGAGGTAGTTATATATTTTTTCGTCAGATGTCTATCTTTTGTGGCTTCTTCATTTATCGGCGGCCCCGGGGTTTGGGTATTAATTTTTGGGGATTATTTATTTTAGTATATCTCCATTCTACTTTGTGGGCCCTATTCCTTGATTATGGCGATATTGTATATTTCCGTCTACTCTTCCACTTATATGTGTGGGTGGGGACTCCATGTTATATGGCGCGGTTAGGGGCTCCAGGGTGGTTTTTTTGCAGGCCTGGGACGTGGTTATATGGTTGGGGTCATTCTGGGTATTATTATTCTCCTGCCTTCTTACTTTGTGGGTTCCCTCAATATCTTCGGCACGCGGGTCTTTCTGGTATATTTTGATCTCCTTCTTCTTCTTTGTAGGGGCCTCCACTCTGATTTTTTACGATCAAGTGGTATCTTTGTATATATATCCAGCTAGACTATGTGATTACCCTTGTGTATTAGTATTTTGATTTTCTCCAGCTCTTCTATGGGGCTCCTGATTTTTTGTGGTTTGATTTTTTTTTCGACCTGCTCATACTTTCGTGGGCTCCCTGAGTGCTAGGCGGCGTGGCGGTTTTGTGTTATTGTTATTTATTTGAAGGGGTGAGCACCGGGTTTTTTATTTTTTCTTGTATTTATTTTATATTTCGCAAAGCTCTACTGGTGGGCCTTGGGCTCACCTGATATATGACGGTATTACTTATGTTCTATTATTTCAGATCTTCTACCGATGTGGGTCCATGATATATGGGGTTTTTTTCGGGTCTGCTGGGGTATTAGGGCGGTTTGGCGAGCGGTTAGTTTGTTATCTACTGCTCGTACTTTGTGGGCTCCTCTGTTTATTTTGACGGGATGTTTTATATTTTTTTTTTTTTCCTGCTGCTTATACGTCGGGTTGCACCTGTTATTTGGCAGGGTGGTCCGTGTCTTTAGAGTGTTGTAGGGTGGTAGAGGTTGGTTGTCTTCAGTTGTATTGCCCTAGTTGGAGTTGAGTATGTTCAGTACTTATATTGGTTTTATTTCGGCTGTTTGTATTTTTTATATTTTCACCAGCTATTCTATGTGGGTTCTCTGATATATGTGCAGTGACCCTGTTGGTTTTGGTGTTCTCCAGCAACGTGCGTGCGTCCAGTTGTGGGATACCTGTGTAGGTCTATGGGGATTTGTATTTTATCCCATGATTTGCTACTTTGTGAGGCCACAATTATTTTCAACACACCCAACCTTTGTGTTGAGGGGTGGGGGTTGTTTTTGTGATATTTGCTCTTCTTTGTGGGCCATCCCTGATTCGTGTGGATAAGGGGGTTGATGTTTTAAGCCGGGTCTCTAATAGGGGATGGTTTGCCGCTGTTCTTTTCGGCTGGTGTGGCGGTGAGGGTTTGTGCTAGGGTCCAGGGGGGCGCGCGGTGGGTGTAGTGTGGGGCGGGGCGGGCGGTCGGATTGGCGGTACGTGTGACTTTGGGTTTAATATTCATTTATCTTTTTTATTATTATATCCAGCATTCTTCGTTGTCGGGAGGTTTCCCTGATTATTTGGTGGTGACCGACGGTTTTTTATTATTTGGGTAATTTTTTTTATATCTCCAGCTCTTCTTTTGTGGGGGTTCTACTGTTTGATCGGTTGGTTATATATTTATTTTTCATTTATCAAGCTTTCTATGTGGGTTACCCTGATATTATGGTGGGTATTTTTATATTTCTTGATCTCTTCACTTTGAGGGGTGTTATCTGTATTGGCAGTCGTATTGTTATTTCTCCCAGATCTTTTTTTATGGGTCATATGTTTTTGGCCGGGTATGTTAGCTGGGGGTATGGTATTTTCGGTATGTGGACTTTGGTGAGGGTGGTTTATTATTTTTATACTCATGCTATACTTTGTGGGGCTCTCCCTGTTATATAAGTTCTTGGTTTTAGTAGATTCTTCCAGCTCTTCTTGGTGGGATCTTGATAGTATGGCGGGGTGTTGAATTGGTGGGTCGTAGGCCTTTTTTATTGTGGTTTTTTTATATTCTCCTGCTCGATAATTATGTGGGTTTTCTCTGATTATAGGCTGGGTATTCGGGGGCGGTATTAGGGGGTTTTTTTTATATTATTATATCGTCAGCTCACTTACTATGTGGGGGGCTCTCCATGACTGTATTTTTGGCTGGGTATTGCAGTTGGGTGTTGTTTTTTTTATTTTATCTACGCTCTAGCTATGTGGGTTCTACCTGATACTGTTTTTCACTTGATATTTGGCGGGTCGAGGTCGGGGGGTTTTATTTTTATCTACAGCTCCCACTATGTGGGGTTCCTGTTATTTGGCGGTCGGGGCTGGGTTTTATTTTCTGGTTATTTCTTGATGTTTTATCCTATTATCCTGCGCTAACTATGTGATTCCCTGGTTGTTATTTCAGTATTATTTTATTTTCTCCACAGCAGCTCTACTATGTGGGCTCCCCTCTTAGCTTTGGCGCGGTTATATTTAGTCTTTTATCTCATGCTCTACTATGTGGGCTCCCTGGATACCTATGGCGGGTGTAGGTTGGCTGGGGTTTTTCCGGGTGTTTATTATATCTCAGCTCCTATCTTCTATGTGGGACTTCCCCTGGGAATTCTAGATTAACACCTCTGAATCTATGAATACTATCATGGTGTTAGATCTGCAGAATATCTCGGATGGATAGCTAAGCACAATTGCTTTAAAACCGTGCGTATAATGCAATTTACATTTGATTATTAAAGCACATGGATAGGTATAGTTCATGTTGGGTTAATTAACGATACCATCAAGCAGCCAGCAAATGGGAAATGAAAGTGCACCTTCTTAATTGTTGTTGTGTAAAATCCGTGTACATTAGTCACATGAGTTTGTGGTGTAATACATGGGACTTCGCTCCTGGGCATGGGCTGAACAATCCCGGCCAGCTGTAGTCGCCGTCTATCTTCTTCTCCTGCTTGTTGGGTTTCTGAAGCCGTCCCCTTAATCCTGGCATTAGGCGTGATTTAGAGCGCAGTCCCACCACGTCTCCCCGCAAAACACTCCCACCAAATGGTCCATCGCTCCGTTAGTCAAGCTCTTATGGCCTTTCATTTTTCATTCTCATTGTCAGATTGGTTTCCTCTCCCTTTCGTGAGATTCTGCCAAACGGTTGCTTGTTAATTTGTTGCGAGGTCGGATACGATGTCTCAATTCTCTGCTGCTGCGGAAGAGTGACGGGCGTGTGCCTCTCACGGATTCCATGGCGGCGAGCGTCAAGGGGTTCATGGCCAGAGGTTGCAAACGAATTGGGCGCGATTTATCTAGTGTCTAAGTCTGTAGGGGTTGTTCACACAGCCAGCGCCATTTTGAAAGTGTACCAGTATGTTTAATATTTATGGCTCCAAAAAGAATTTTGATATAGAAGTTGCTTTATTAGAGGTATTTTGCACTCTACTCTCTTAGCGCAACCTTACTACCCAAACAATGACACCTAAATTGTAATTAATTTCTGTCCAAAATCCGACGCCACAAATGTCGCTTCTAAAATATGCCGGTGCGGTGCGTGTGAAATGATCGGCGGCGTATTGTCCATTGGAATCAATGGGAGCCGCATAGACGATTGTTTGAGGATTATTTGGGGGTGTATTTCAGTGCACAGTTCACCTCTAAATAAGCGTAATATGACATCGTGTGAACAGACCCCAAGGCGGCGTCCTCACGGCAAGGTACAAATAGTGATCAGAATTAGAATCAGATCAGTATTTAAACAGTATTTTACACCCGGTGTATTATTGCCGCATTTTAAGTCACGCCCCTTTCATCTAAAACACTCCCCTTTGTCAAGGCCACGCCCCTTTTGTCTAGAAGTGTCTAGAGTCTAAAATACATAACTAATACCAAGCAGCCACATCTATATTTTAGAAACACATTGTAAAAAAAAAAAAACATTCCTTGCTGTAAAAAAAAAAAAAAACCATGAAAGTTTTCTGAGGTCCTTAGGTTCACCATCATTTTGATAAATTACTGCTTAAGGCCAACTCCGAAACTTCTACGAGACCTCTATGACGGTGCGTTGGGGGTGACAGGTCCCTACATACGTTACAACTATCAGTTATTTTTCTATGTGGCCTGTCCACCAGGACCTACTTTCAGAAGGTGAATACGGCTTCCAGCTATAGAATACACTGCATGATTTTAAAAGCTTGCTAGTGTTGTTTCGCTTGTGGACGATGGCTGGAGTGCAAAAAAAATAAACATAAAAAAAAACCAACGATGGAAGGGCAGCATTTCCCCCATATATACAATTCAAAATCATATTTTGGTTGCACGGTTCGGCGGTGGCTTATGCGTTTTTGATAAATGTGCGTGAACAAGAAACTCAAAATAAATTTCGGAGTTTTTTTAAAAGCTAGTGATACGGTTTTTTTCATGTATTCTAATATAGTGTGCTGCTGACTTTGTTATGTGTATTGATTGATTACACTAGCCGCGACCAGAATGCACCCCATGCTTACTTTTTTTAAAGAGGTATTCTTTTGGATGTTGCTGAACCAAACATTGTTTTCTGTCGACTGATAGAGTGCACTCAAAATACATCATAAATGTGCTGGGAAAAACTGGGCCAGAAATTCTGGGGTGACTCCTCTCAGACAGCCTTTTCATCACATCTGTCTGAAATGGTGCGTTACTGAGCCATGTTTGGGGCGGCGTCTTGGGGCCGGTTGGTGGTTTTTTCGTGTTTCTTGTTGTTGTCATCTTGCTGCTCACTGGGCAACAATCTGTTTGGGGGGTTCTTGCTCACGCTTCGGCCTTATCAAGCTGTTGACCCCCATTCATTTTCAATATTGGATGCTGGTTGGTAGATCAGGGTGTCTGATGTGACGGCTCCGCTATACAGACTACTTGTGGAGACCCGGCACCCCGAGTTTCTCCCCTGAATAGCACTATTTGTTAACAGTCTTGGTATGTTAGAGATTAGTTTAGACAAATTGGAGTTGGTTACAGGGAACGTCGGTGTCCCGGCTATGCGGCCACCCGGTATTTGTTCTGATTGGGATAGGATTACTTATTTACTACTCCAAGTGTTTACCTTACCGGCTGGATATGTTGCTTGATCGTGTTAACCTGGTAGATGATGTTGCTTCTGTTAGTTTTGCTCTCACGCATTTATATTTCTTTCACATATGGATTTGCCATCTATTTTTGTGGGAAAGATAGCAACATTAGGAACTATCCTAAGAAACACCAAGAACGCTGTTTTTGTCCTCCACTGGGCACGCAATCTACACTTAACCTACTACCCACATCACAGGACTGGAAGCACGACACACCCGTCACCGCCAACCGCAGCCCAGCCAGCCACCGTCAGCCTGCCGCACTCACCCGCCACCCCGTGTTTCTCTGTTGGGCCAGAGTTGGGCGAGAGACACAGGAGGTGCCGTGCGCTTCGTGCCAATCTTACCTAGCAACGCGGGTCACCATGGTTCAGACACTTATATGGCTGCATGTCTTCCTCGTAATGGGTCAATTTAATCGCCAAAAAAAAGTTCTATGGTTTAGTTCCACGTCTGGTAATTTACCCTCCTGGAACCAACTCTTCAGTCCAACTGGATCACGTTTCTCCAGTAATTAATAAGAATTTGTATAATTGTTGGGCTCTGTTAGCAAGGGTTTGCTTTGTTTTCCTGCTGCATTTTGGCTTTTTCTCTGTCTCCTTTTTCGGCACTGTAATATTAGCTGTAACACAGGAGTACATGGCTTCTTACCTCGGCTGAAGCCCGCAAACCGCCCTCCCTAGACGCTTTCTCCCCATTCATGTTGAGCTACTGGTCTCGTGCTATTCCGGTTGATTTATTATAACTGTGGTTATTGACCACAATCTTTACAGCTTCCGCCCAGCCATCTTCAATCAAGGTTTTTCTGCCTTTTGTTCTTGGGTTGATCTGCTAACATGTGTGGTCCAAAGCCAAGTTCATCACTGTGACCATACTAGAAACCAATCTACCTTATGTGAAGCGGTTACTTTATTGATGGAGCCGGACTCCAGGACCTTATCCAATTACTTGTTTGTTCTTGCGATTCATTTTTGTTTTGTGTTTGATTCAGTTGATCGAGAGGCGCCTTCCTTCAGGTCTCTGGAAATTGACTCTCCAAAGGATGATCCAGACAGACTTGGCTAGTCCACAATTCTCTTTCTGATATATTGGCTGTTTCTTTAGACTTTCCCTTGTTGTTACACACAGAAGCCCAGTGTGTTTATGGTGTGCTATAAAAATTACAATCCACAGCTGTGTCTCTAATTAACTCTGTATGTTTGCCATTTAATCTTTCCAGAGACCCTGGACCTCATCATCTATATGGCGCGCGGTCCGATTGTGTAAAGGCGGAGATCATACCGAGAGTATGGAAACTTCTGACTTTACAGAAGTAATAAAAAAGGCCCTTAAAAATTCTCCCTTACGTTATTCTGCTTTTGGGGTATAGAGAAAAGAATTCATGTTGGTTCCGAATTGACCTAAAAACGGGGATAGGTGCGGACGGGGGCAAGGTTTATTCTGTTTTCATGTCAGAGAGAAAACCCTGCAGATGGAGGGCTTTATAATAGTGGGAGGAAGAAGGAAGACAAGAAACCTGCAGATCGGGGATTTTATTATTGAGGGGAGGCAGAAAAACACCTGCAGATGGGGACTTTATATAGAGGGGATGGAGAAACTGTAGACTTGGGGTTTAATTATAGAGGGAGTGAGAGAAGTAAACCTGCAAGGATGTGGCTTTATTATAGAGGGGTGATACCTACAGATTGGGGCCATTATATTGAGGGGAGGGAGAAGAAAGAAACTGCAGATGGGGCCTTTATATACGTGGGCGGAGTTTATGGGAGATAGAATCCTGCAGTTGGGCGCTTTATATTGACGGGAGGCGAGAAAGAATCGCTGAAGATGGGGCTTTATATTGAGGGCAGGGTGAAACCTTGCAGACATGGGGCTTTATATAGAGGGTGGGAGATACCTGCAGATGGGGCTTTATATAGAGGGAGGGAGAAACCTCCTGCAGATGGGGCTTTATATAGAGGGGAGGGAGAATCCCGCAGATGGGGCTTTATATAGAGGGGATGGAAACTGCTGGGTTCAGCTGTACATGAGAATGTACAATTGATAGAGAAAATGCTTATCACAGCAACTGGTGCCAGGTGGCTGCTACCTCCGCCATCTTGTCTTCTTCCCATAGTGCACCATGGCATCATCTCTTCTCCAGATAAGTGATGCCTGCGGCCGTCCACGTGATGCCAGAACTGCCCCGCAGACCATTGCCCATCACATGATGCCAGGTCGACCTCCGCCATTGTTCCCATCCCCCTGCCTCCGCCATCTTGTCTCCGCTTCCCCTGCTGCTGAGATCCTTACAATTGTCCTCTTTTCCTGCTTCCAGCACAACAACTTTAGGAACCGCCTGGTCACTAATACACCCCCCGCCCCGACAGGCGCCATTGTCACCAGATAATCAATGTCGTCCACTTTAGCAGCTTTTAATGTGATGGTTGATAGGTATGTGTGAATTGATCTTGATGACACATTCACTTCTACTAGGAAACACTCTTCTCCATCCTCAGTCGGTTTGATGAGGAGCCGCCGCTGTTGCACGGTGCTGCCTGGGGCTTTGCTCGTATAGCATGAACGGGTGCAGACTGAATTTGGTGTGGAAGGGGTAAAAATCCTGCCAGCCGGGAAGTGTCCACTCAGCATTATGAAGAGTCTCTGCAAATTGTACATTTCTAAGCAGCTTGTTCACTTGACACCCGTCCACCCTCCAAGCACCTGTTCCTCTGTCAGTCACCGGGTGAAAATGAAGCTTTCCTGACCTCAACTTTGGGACTTAACCAGTAAAATCTGCAGCTCGCTCCCAGTCGGCCCCAAACCACAAACTGAAGCAGAAACGGCCTCTTTTGTTTGGTCGTCACATTTTGGGGTATTTTTAAATCTCCTTTTCTTCAAGGGGGTAAAAAAAAACCAACCTTTTCCCCAGATCCCTAATTACAGAAAAATGGAATGAAACCATTTGCTTGTCCCGCGAGGAAGGGGCCCCTTGTTTCCCCCTTGTCCCCCCATGGCAGCGGGGGGGCGCAGACAACGCCCGCGTGACACCGAGAACTTTTTTTTTTGATTGATCGATTAATGGAAACGGCTCTGTTCCAAAAGCCCCGATTCTGTCCTATGTGCACGTTTCCCTTGAACCCTGCCCGGTGTTGCGGTCAACGGGGCTCAGGGCCGATAGATGTGTTAATTTATCTTTCCCGGTTTTATGGATTTTCCAGTTGTTTGCTGTGTTTTTTAAAAAAAGTTTCGGCCTTCCCCCCCGGTCAGGCACCCGCTCGCAAAACCCCGAGCTTGAAAGTTTTTAAATAACCCCTTCTTTAAAGTTCCAACAAAGGTGGACCCCCCCGCTGTCCGAAAATCCGTTTAAAAAAGAAATAAAAAAAAATGACAGTTCTTGGGTGAGGAGCAAGATTCCAGACGCAGATGGAGGACGCGGATATGGGGACGGGCGGAAGTGTGAGGAGGGCTCTCTAGGGTCCAAACATGGGGGCAAATGTCATAAAAAATACAAATTTTTGGAAATATCGCAACTAAGAAGATGGAAAGGCAAATAGCGCGCAACCAACACCAGAGCAGCTACAGTACAGTTAGTATGTAACTAATAGTTACAGCGGGGAGTCCTGCCCAGTGATAAGGAGCACGAAAATTGGAAAATGCCACCCACTAAAGACTTTCCCACGAAAAGGGCCCGGCCCCAGCCCTGCTCGTTTTATGGGCAGGCGTATGACAAAAATGAATATAGTTTTTGGCGAGTCCCAAATCAAAATGTATATTGGGGGTGCGGAATTTTAAAATTTGATATATAAGGCATTTCCCCCCAATTAATCTGCCCCCTTTAAAAAGGATTAGGGGGCATGGGGCATTGTGGTTCTTTTTCCCCAAGCAGAGAGTAGCTGGGGGAATGCCAATTCCCCAATGCACAGCAGCAACATGAGGTGGAAATGAGGTGAAATTTTTTAAACGGGAACGACGCAAAAAAATGTAAAAAAAAAAACCCTCCCCTGCATGAACAAAAAAAAAAAACCCCCTTTGCCCTGGAGTTACTTTTTAATAAATCTACCGTAAACTTACATACAAATTCAACTTAAGAAAAAAACCTACAGTCCCGATCCCATTCATAAGACTGGGACTGACTGTAGTTACATGGTTATATTGCTTATTTAGTTACTTTTAAGTTACATGGTTATTTTTTGTTACTTTAATTTTTTTTCAATTGTTACAAACTGGTTAATTGGGGTTTTTTACAAAAGTTAATTTTGGGTTACAAAATTTAGTTACATGTTAAACAGGGTTTATTTTTTTGTACTATTTAAAGGTAAAAAGTTGAAAAAATACTTGCCCATAAGTTAAAACCAAAAAGAGGAAAAGATGGGGGATGAAGGGAGGGGAGAGGGAATTTTGTTTTGTTTCCCCCCTATGATGAAGATTTGAATCCTAAGGCAAAAACCCAATTGCCCTTGGGAAATACCTATTCTGCTCCCAAAATTGCCATCAGATGGATCCGGGGGTTTATCGGCGATTCAGTATTAATATTATTTAGGCCAGTGGTTATCAAGCCTTTCCTGTACCCCCACCCGTTCCTGCTGTACTCTCAGGCGGCTTTTCCACAGATCTCCCTGGTGAAGAAGGTTTTCCCTTTGGGTTTGATTTTTCATTCTTGAAAGGGGAGCCCCCTGTATCTTTTGAGGGGGTTTAACATGAAATAGTTTTCCCCCATACTTTTTGTAGGGGCCATTTTTTTTCTCAATAATCCCAAAAAATCAGGGGACCCTTTAATTATTACGCATCCAGAAGTCGGGCACCCCCCACATTTTTTCGTATCTCCAGAAAAAAGGACACCCCTTATTATATACAGCATCTCCAGAAGTCGTGACCCTCACTTTTTACAGATCTCGAGAAGTAGAAACCCCCTCATTATTACAACATTCACGAAAATCGGCACCCCCCAATTATATCCGATTCCCCCGAAGTCGGACCCCCTCCCCTTTTATACAGCATTCCGAAAGTCAGAAAAACCCCCCCACTTTATACAGATCTCCGGTAGGACACCCTCACATTATTTTCGCATCTCCCCGAAGTCAGGACACCCCCCAATTTATACAGCCTCCTAGAAAATCGGCACCTCACTTATATACAGTATCTCCCAGAAGTCAGGCACCTACTTATATAAGCTCTCCAGAAGTCAGGAACCCCCCACATTTTTATACAGCATTAGAAGTCAGGACACCCCCCACATTATACCAGATTT
>JAODAL010043145.1:0-34141 GCA_025379985.1 Phyllomedusa bahiana | reverse complement strand
CATAAGGGGATAACAGTATGAATAATTACATCATAAGAGACATAAGGGACTACAGTGTAATAAAGTTATATATATAGAGACATAAGGGGAGTACAGTATAATATAATATACATATCGAGACATAACGGGATGCAGTATAATAATATGCATTTAGACACATAAAGGGATACATTGTAATAATACACATATAGATAAATAATGGGATACAGTTCAATATTATACATATAAACACATAGGGAACATAGAATAATAATATACAATTTAAGACATAGTGGATACAGTGTAATAAAAAACATTATAATATTTATGCTTTATCACTTTTTCCCCCCAAAAACAAACAACCAACAAACCAACCCACAAAAACCAAACACAAAAAAAAAAAACAACCACCACAAAAAAACAAAAACACAAATACCCCCGCCCCGGGAGGATTACAATGTCTAATAATATTATTAGTGACTCTAAATGGGCATACAGTATAATAATCTACTCTTTTATCTTCTCCCCTACTCCTTCGACTTTTTGCGGACGCGTGATCCTTATAGGAAATTATATTCGTCACTAGTTGTTCGTTGATTGAAGGAGAGGATTATATTTACTGTTATGCCCTTATGTCTTCTACTATATATGTGATAAGTTATATTATTACATTGTATCCCCCTTAAGTCATTCTATATGTATATTATTACACTGTATACACATAATGTCTAAATTGCCTTATTTATTAATATATATCTATGTTCCCTACTTGATGTTACTATATGTATAATATTAACCTGCTTTGAATTCCCTGTTATATTTATCTTTATGTGTATTTATTACAATTGTATCCCGGTTTATGTGATCTAATGTTATTATAATATTATACTGTAATACCCTTATGTCCTTATATGTTAATCGTTTATTATACTGTATCCCCTTTTGTTCTCTCATTTATGATTATTATTTATTACACTGATATCCTGTATGTCTCTTAGGGTTATAGTTATGATATCTTGTATCACTTATGTCATCTTATTATGTATATTGATTACACTGTAATCCCTTTATGTGTCTATATGTTTATTTTTATACTCGTATCCTCTAACGTTCTATATGTATATTATTATATATACTGGTTGGTAACCCTCATATGTCTCCTGTATGTTTGTAATATATTATACTAGCAGTGATCCCTTTCATGTTGTCCATATGTATTTTTTATGTATACTGTAACTTTTATAGTCTCATGTTATGGTTATTTAGCCCATACAATGCATCCCCTCTTCTATATATCTATATGTATTTCTATTACAACTGCTACTCCTTTATACTCTACCCTTATTATATTATAAATTTCTTATTGTATTCCCTAATGTTCTGCTAGTATGCTTGATATTATGTATACTGTATACTCTCCTGGTATATATCTATACTGTATTTTATTACACTGTATGCCTCTCTATGTCTAGTATATATATAATTATTATCTGTTATCCCCTATGCTACTATATGATATATTATCGTACTGATAATACTGTATCACCTTATGTCTGCTCTGTATTTATTATTATTACTAACCGCTATCCCGTATAATGTCTCTGCTAGGATGTATATTATTATTCATTGGTATCCCTTAGCGTACTCCTTTCATATGTAATATTATTATTACTGTATCCCTTATTCTCTGATAAGCCGTATTTTATTATACAAAAAAATTGTCATCACCTATGTCTCTATATGTATATCTATTAATACTGTATCCCCTTTATTTCATTGTTTCGTATATTATTATTACTCGTATCCACCTTATAGTCTCTTATATGATATATTATTATACTGTTTCCCCCTTAAGTCTTATAATGATATATGTATTATACTGTATCCCTATGGACTCATATATGATATACTATTCATTACTGCTATCCTCCATATTTCTCATATATGTCGTAGTATTTTTAATACTGTATCCTTTTGATTCTCTTATATCGGTTTATTATTATACTGTACTCACGCCTATGTTCTCATTATATGCTATAAAATTACACCTGGTTTCCCCTTTATTCTCTATACGTCTTATTTATCCTAAAATGTATATCCCTTATATCTCTATAAGTATATTTTTATACTGTTATATCCGTCCAGTATCACTATATTGTATATTATTCATACTGCATCCGGCTTAGTCCTTCTTTATATTGATATATCTTATTATTATGTATCCCCTTATATCTCTACTAGATATATTTTCTAAGACGCGTAATTCCCCTAATTTTCTCGATTAGTAGTGTATAATTTATATAATTGTTTCCCCTATTATTTATATGTAATATTATCGTCATGACTGTATCCCTTATGTCTTGTGTATGGTTTATTATTACACTGTATTCCCATATGTCTCTACTATGTATATCTATGTATACTGTCATCACTTTATCTCCTACACACGTATATTATAATATATATTTTATACACTTGTATACCCCTTCATGTCTCTTTGTAATGTCTGTCATATTATTAGTACTGTATACCCCCTTATGTCCTATATCATGTCATGATTATTATGCTTGCTAGCTATACTTTTATATCTCTATATTCGGTATATCTATCATTTACTCAGTCCTTTTTGAATTGAAGACTAGCAGATCATTTTATACTTGCCCAGTAATATGTATGTATATATAAGTCAGCCTCCCTTTTGCTTATTCTGTCAGTTATCTTCCTAGGTATGCTATATCATTATACAGAAGTACCTCTCTAATACATCCATATTTTTTATGCAGTCCTGTATGTGTCTATACGTATATTTGTATGCATCAGTCCCTTGTTGTTATATATTTGCATATAGACTGAATAATCTGCATATTGTTACACGGCAGTGCCTGATCTTTATTGAGTATTATGTATATTATTGTCCATCTAATAACGCATTCCCACTATTGCTCTATATATGTATAATGTAATCTCTGACAGGATCTTGCTAAATTAATGCAGAACGTTGCCTATTTATGTAATGTATGTACTATATAGATATAAATAGTAATTTATATATTATGGTTCATTTTTCAAATAATATATAAATAATGTTTAGTATATCATTTATCTCATATATAATGATATTGCTATAATGCTTCAACTCACGTTTAGTATGCGGCTTGCTGGGCTATAGCAGCATGCTCCAATGTAACGACAGAGACACAGACAGGTTGGATGCTTGTTCCTAAGCAAGGGTCATCGTGTCTATATTGGGCCACACCAAGCCGTATACAAGAACGATAGCCATGATGCAAAGCGCGTAATAACTAACATACAAACAACATCAAAACGCAGCCGTAGACGGGTCTGCTCGGGAAATGGTGTGGACTGACTACGACAGCATGCCAGTTCACCTCACTACACTTGTCTAGCAAAACGGTCTTTTTGAGTAGTGTGTTCCTAGCGGTACCTCCAGTCAGACCCAACACACTCTCAGGCCAAACTCCTTGATCCTGTTCATGATCAGACAGGGACTGGTAAGCTGGAAGTTAGCTGACGGTTTATATCAGGCCATTGAAAAAAAACCCAAAACCTGGTCAGGTGGACACAGCAAGGGTATGTAGACACCCACCCAAGCTTCCTGACTGAACTCCCAAATAGGCAGCCATAACCCAAGGTTTGTCCTGCAAGCAACGCCACGGACTACTAGAAAAGCTATATAGTTAACCCCTTATTGAGTGTTAACTACCCCACACAACATTACATGTGCTTTCTTATTTACAACAAGGCCCAGGTACCTCAGGTGTCATTGTTAACCTCACTCTACTTTTCCTGGCGTAAGCCAGAAATCTCGTGGGATGTAAACCATTTAAGGACCTCTATCAAGCTTGTTTGTGGGTTGTCACCTTACAATAATACATTATATGTATACAACAGTCATTTATAATATATATTAGTATGTAATTTACAGTGTATGAATCTGAATTCTGATGAAACTATTCATAGAGCACTCACTGATGTTCCTTTGTGTTTAGATCGGGTACAACTGTGTTTTCAGGTGTTTAGTATAGAATATTTGATATACTTGTTACTGTTTACACTGGAGAATCTGTATGCATTGTGAATATAGGATCTAGATTCATTTATGTATTAGAATGTAGTGTATATAGGTCAATCTGTTCGCGAGAGTGCAGGTGTCTATTGTATCTAGAGAGCAGCACCACAAATAGTTATATTATTATAGACGCAGCTCCATCATATTTTGTTATTAATAGAGCTGATCAATGCTCATTATATTTCTATTTTATATTAGAGCCAGCAGCACACTCATTCATATCACTATAAAATAAAAAAATAATAAAAAATTGGATTATAGAGCAAGTCCCCTCCATAAGTCTATTACTTTTAGAGCATGGCATACTACAATATAATGAATTACTTATAAAGCTAGCTCAATCAGTCAAGTCTTTCTTTTACTAGAGCGAGATCCCCAATCATATGTATATTTATATTTTAATAGAGACAGCCCTTTAAGCTAATTATATATGTATTTAGAAGCTGATTCCGGCTCCATCGTCTATTATTATACAGCCAGGTCCCTCATATATCATTTTCCTTTTTAAATAAGAAGCAGCCCCTCTTATATATCTAATTATAGATGCTAGTCCCTCATGTCGTATTTGTTATACAGCAGTTCCCTATATTATATTATATTTTTATAGAGCTGCCCCGCTCAGTATAATATTGATTTATAGAGAAGTCATCATCTATTATAATTATTATAGAGCAGCACTCCTAATTTTATATTTATTATAGAGCGTAACGTCCCCTCAGTGTCTATTTTATTATAGAGCAGTCCACATTCAATATTACATTATTAAAAAACTATAGAGATGTCCCTGCACCTTTTTATTATTATAGAGCAGTCTCTCATATATATTATATTATTATAGAGCAGCCCCTCATATATATTATTATAGAGCAGTCTCTCATGTCTATTATTATACAGAAGTCACACATCATATTATTCTTTTATTACTAAGAGCCGAGTCCGCTTCCATATCACTATAGATATTACTATTATCTATAGGAGCAGCCCCATCATGATATAGTTTCTATATTAATATTCATAGAGCAGCCCGACTATCCATATATATATTTATTATAAGAGCTGTCCCTCAGTGTCTATTTATTATTGGCTGTCCTCTCATGATATATTATTATAGAGCAGTCAGCTCTTTGTATATATTATTGGTAGAGCAGCCCCGCCTCTAACTATATAATATTTTTTATAGAGCAGTCCCTTCATGTACTATTTTATACAGTAGTCCTCCCTCCCATTTATTATTCCATTTAGAGCCCAGTCCTTATGTTCATGTTTATTATTATACAGGCTTGTCACTCAGTAATTTATTATATTTAGAGCTAAAGTCCCTCATGTCTATTAATATACGAGCAGTCCGGATGCATAATATTTTATGATTTTTATTATAGAGCAGCCCCCTGCTCCACTAGTTTGTTTGATTTTAGAGCAGTCCAGCTCAGTTCTTATATGTATTATATGAGAAGACCTTTCATTATATATTATTATAGGAGCGAGTCCGCTCATATATATTTACTAGAGACAATCTAGCTCAATATAGTATTATCTATTGAGCAAACAGCCCCACTATATTTATATCTATTAAGTGCCAGCCTAGTGCCCCCTCATATATATTATTATAGGAGCAGCCCTCTTTATATATTTTTTATAGGAAGCTAGCCCATCATTATTTATTGATTATTTTATAGAGCCAGCTCCGGCTCATACTGCTATATTATTACTAGAAAGCAATCTCCTCTATATAATATGTAATTAGAGCAGTCCCTCATATATATTATTATAGAGAAGTCTCTCAGTTTTCTTTATTATTATAGAGCTGTCTTCATATCATAATATATTAGTAGAGCAGCCCTTTGCTTATATATATTATTATAGACGCAGCCCTCATATATATTTTTTATCAGAGCTAATATCCTATCACTATTGTATATTATAGAGACAGCCCTCTATATCTTATTTTTATAGTAGCAGCCCACTCATATATATTTTTTATAGAGCAGCGCCACTGCTCAATAAAATAGATTATTATAAGAGAAGTGCTCTTGATGTCTATTATTATTGAGCTAGTCCTATTATATATATTTATTATTAGAGCTAGTCCCTCTTTGTATATTATCTATAGAGCAGCGCCTTGAGCATAATATATTATTATACAGCAGTCCATCATATATATTATTATAGAGAAGTCCCTCATGTCTATTATTATACAGCAGTCCCTCATATATATTATTATAGAGCAATCCCTCATATATATTATTATAGAGCAATCTCTCATATATATTATTATAGAGCAGCCCCTCTTATATATTATTATAGAGCAGCCCCCTCTTTTTATTATTAAGTATACGAGGAAGTCTCTCGATGCTCTCTATTATGTCATTAATGAGCAAAGTCCCTCATATCTATTATTATAAAGCAGTTCAATCATTATTTTTATATAGAGCGAGCTCCCTCAAGCTATATTGATATGTCATATTATATAGAGCAGCCCCTCATATATATTATTATAGAGCAGTCCCTCATGTCTATTATTATACAGCAGTCCCTTCAGGTATATACTCTTTATTATTATAGTGACAGCCCACTTATTATAATATTATTATTTAGAGCGAGTCCTCATGTCCTAGTTATTATACAGCAGTCCGTCATATCATATTTATATTATTAATTGAAGCAGCCCTAGCTGGTCATTTGTATTATTATTATAGGAGAGTCCCTCATAATATATTATTATAAGAGCGAGCACCCTCATTATATTCATTTTATAGAGCACAGTCCTCTCTTGTAGTGATGATATATTATAGAGCAGCCCCACTTCAATATATATATTATTAGTGCAGTCCTCTAGCTGTCGCTATTATTATAGAGCGAGCCCTCTCTGCATATACATTTTGATAGAGATGTTCCTGTCTGTATATATTTATTTATTGAGCAGTCTCTCATATAATCATCTTTATTAATTATAGCAGCAGTCCGCCTCCTACTACTATATTATTATAGAGCAGTCCTCTATGTCTGATTTATTATACAAGAGAGTCCATCCTCCAACTCATATATATTATTATAGAGCAGTCCTCATATTTTCTATACTATATTATTTATATGAGCCTGCCCCCTCATTATATATTCATTACTATGAGCACGTTCCTCGGCTGGTGTGTAGGGAGTGTCATATTATTATAGGAGCGAGTCCTCATATCGTGGATATTTATAGAAGCAGTCCCTCTTATATATTATTGTAGAGCAGCCCCTCATATATATTATTATAGAGCAGTCCCTCATGTCTATTATTATACAGTAGTCCCTCATATATATTATTATAGAGCAGTCCCTCATGTCTATTATTATACAGTAGTCCCTCATATATATTATATTATTATAGAGCAGTCCCTCATGTCTATTAATATACAGTAGTCCTCTCATGAGTATATCGTACTATTATCTTATCTAGGAGCAGCCCCTCAAATATATATGTATTATAGAGACATGATCCGTCTCCATATATATTATTATGAGAAGACAAACCGCTCCTATATATATGTATTAATAGAGCTGTCCTCTATAATTATATTATTAATAGAGCAATCTCTTCATATATATGGATGTTATAGTGCAGTCCCATCTCTTATATATTTATTATCTGTGTAGAAGCAGCCCTCTTAACTATATATTTATTATTAGAGCCAGTCCCATTTATATGATGTATTATAGAGCAGCCCCTCATATATATTATTATAGAGCAGCCCCTAATGTGTATATTTTAATAGAGCAGTCCCTCATATATATTATTATAGAGCAGTCCCTCCTATATATTATTATAGAACAGCCCCCCCCCCCCCAGATCTCGATGTTATTATAAGAGTGTCACCTCTCATATATACTTATTATGGATAGCAAGACTGCCCTTCTTATTATATTAATTATTAGTACGACCAGACCCCACTTAATATTATAGTATTATAGATGCAATATCTCTCCATATATATATTTTCTATAGAGCACAGCTCAGTACCTGCTTTATATATTATCTATACGATGCAAGCCCATATAATATTATTATTATAGAGCAGACCCTCATATAGTATATTATTATAGAAGAAATGTCTCTTCGTGTCTACTTATTAATAGAGCCAGTCCTTTCATTATTTATTATGTATAGAGCAGTACCTTCTGGTATACTCACTTATTATAGAGCAGCCCTTCATATATATTATTATAGAGCAGTCCCTCATATATATTATGTAATAGGAGACAGTCCCTCAGTGGTCTTATTATTTTGATATTCAGTCCAGTCCGCTCATAGGTATATTATTATAGCAGCAATCTGTACATATGAATAATTATTATAGAGCAGCCCCTCTTATATATTATTATAGAGCAGCCCCTCATATATATTATTATAGAGCAGCCCCTCATATATATTATTATAGAGAAGTCCCTCATGTCTATTATTATAGAGCAGTCCCTCATATATATTATTATAAAGCCTCCCCCCCCCCCCCCCCCCCACCCCTCTCTAGTTATATTACTTTATAGAAGCTAAGCCCCATCAATATATTATTAATCTATAGAGAAGTCCTCATGGTCTATTATTTTTACGCAGCGAGCTCACTCTGCAATATATTTTTATCTATAGAGCAGCCCCTCTTAGATATTATTATAGAGCAGTCCCTCATATTTATTATTATAGAGCAGTCCCTGTCTTATAGTTCTAATTACTAGTGCAGTCCTCATAGTTTGATTAGTATAGAGCAGGTCCGATCGTATATAATTATTGTAGAGAAGCCCGCTCTTTAATATATGTATTATAGAGAAGTCTCTCGTGTCTATTATTATAGAGCAGTCCCTCATATATATTATTATAGAGCAGTCCCTCTTATATATTATTATAGAGCAGCCCCTCATATATATTATTATAGAACAGTCCCTCGTGTCTATTATTATAGAGCAGTCCCTCATATACATTATTATAGAGCAATCTCTCATGTCTATTATTATACGGTATGTCCAGCCTCATTATATATTATATAATAGTGCAAGTCCTCATGTTCCTCATTTTTATTAAGTAGTCCGCCTCCATATATATTATTATAGAGCACGGTCATCATGTCTTATTATATATACAGCAGTGTGCCTCATTCTCTGATAGTTATATTATTAGTAGAGCAGCCCTTCTCATTTATATATCTGGTATACGAGCAAGTCCCTCATATATATTATTATAGAGCAGCCCTATAATATATTATATATAGAGCGGTCCGGCGCTTCATATATATTAATTATTGAGCAATCTAACTAATTTTTATTATTATTAATAGAGCAAGCGCTTCTAGCTGTATATATTATTATAGTGCATGCCCCTCAGTATCTATTATTATAGTGCCAGCCCCTCACTATACTATATTATTATAGAGAAAGTCCCTTGTGTCTCTGATTATTATACAGCAAGTCAGGATTCATTTTATAATTTATTTATAGAGCCATTCTCTCATTTATATTATTTTAAGCAGCCCCCACTCCTTATATATTATTATAGATGCAGCCCTCTCATATATCATTTATTATAGAGCAGCCCCTAATATCTATTATTACTAGAGCAAATCTGATCTCAATATATATTTTATCATTATAGGATGAGTCCTTGCCTCAATATATATTTTTTTTGAGAAGTCGTGAGCTCGTGATTCTATTTTATAGAGCAATGTCCTTCATATTTTTATTATTATTGAGCAGGACTCCTCATATATCATAATAGTTAGAAGATCGTCGTCCTCATGTCTATTATTATACAGCAGTCCCTCATATATATTATTATAGAGCAATCTCTCATATATATTATTATAGAGCAGCCCCTCTGCTAGTATATACTATTTTCAGTATAGACGCTAGCCCTCAACTATATATGTATTGATAGAGCAGCCCATCATACTATATGTATTATAGAGAAAGCGTCCCTCATGTCTATTATTATACAGCGAGATGACTATGATTATATATTATTGTATAGCAGCAATCTTTCTATATATATATTATTATAGAGCAGCCCCTCTTATATATTATTATAGAGCAGCCCCTCATATATATTATATATTCAGAGCAGTCCGCAGCGCATCATATATGTTATTATGTAATTATAGAGATTGTCCTCTCATGTTATTACTATATACAGCTAGCTCCCTCATATATCATTAATATATAGAGCAATCTCTCAAGCTACTTATATTATATATAGAGCAGCCCACTCTTCATATATCTATTTTAGAGCATGACCCCCTACTATATATTATTATATGAGCTTAGCCCCTATCACTATATATATATTATAGAGAAGTCTCTCGTGTCTATTATTTTAGAGCAATGTCCTAATATATATTCTTTAATAAGAGCCCAGCTTCCCATTGAGCTTACTTATAATGTGATTATAGAGCAGCCCTTCTAATATATATTCATATATAGAGCAGCTCGCCTCGTAATACTGATTATCTTATAGAACAGCTCCTGGCTCTTAGATATTTATTATTTAGTTTGAGCAGTCAACACTCGATATATTTCTATTTAACACCCCTCATATACAGTTATTATAGAGAAGAGCTCCGCTCATTTATATTATGTTTAGCAGCAGTCTCTGCATGTCTTATTATATATACAGCAGTCGCCTCTTTAGATATTATTATCAGAGCTTCAGGTCCCTCAATTTATATCTATTTATAGAGCAGCCCATCTATCAGTATATTATTATGAGCAGTCCCTCATAGAATATTAGTTATAGAGCAGGCCAATCATATATTATTATTATAGATAGCAGCACCACTCATATTTATTATTAATATGAACAGGACCCCTCATATACGTATTTTGTTATTATAGTAGCAAGTCCTCTCTAGATATATATTATTTTATAGAGCAGCCCGCTCAAATATACATTGACTTATAACGAGAAGTCCGTCCTCATATATATTTTATCTATAGAGCGTCTTCTCATGTTTAATTATTATGAGCAAGTCTAACTACATGTACTTTTGATTATAGAGCATGTACTCTCATGTCTATTATTATCAGCCTAGTCCTCTGCATTACATTATATTATTATAGAGCAGTCTCATCATTTATATATTATTAATAGAGCAGCGCCGCTCAATATACAATTATTATGGTAGAAGCTCCCCTATATATATTATTATAGAGCAGTCTCTCATGTCTATTATTATAGAGCAGTCTCTTATGTCGTATTATTTTTACAGCTGAGTACCCTCATTTAGTATTTGATCTATAAGTGACAGTCCACCTTGATATATTTATATTATAAAGCAAGCTCCCTCAAATATATTGTGAGTCTAGAAGCACGTCCTTACTAAGTTATATTATTATAGAGCATTCACCTCATATTTATTATTTTAGAGCATGTACCTGCGTCTTGATATTATTATACTGAGCAAGTCCCTCGTATTTATATTAGTTATAGAGAACAGTCCGCTTTAGTGTATATATTTAAATAAAAAAACTATTATTAGAGCAAGCACTTCATATCTATATTATTATAGAGCAGTCCCTCGTATATATTATTATAGAGCAGTCTGCGCTTCAAACGTATATTGTTAGTTATAGAGCGAGTCTACTCATTATATTGTATTAATTAGAGCAGTCCCTCGAAATATATTAATTATAGAGAGGTCCCTTTTCGTTAATATAATATTATCGGAGCAGTCCTCGTATTATTATATAAAATATCATTATCTATAAAACAACAAAATATCATCAAACTAAAAACATACAAATATCATACCTCAAATATATAAACAAAAATATCATTCTCACAAACAAAAACAAAACTTATCATAGCAAATAATATATAAAAACCCCCAAAAAAATAAAAAAAAACAAAAAAAAAAAAAATATTTTAATTAAACCCCCCCCAAAAAAAAACTCCCAATTTATATATATATAATTTTTTTTATATAATAATTAAAAAAAACATTTTTTTTTTTTTTTTTTTTTTTATTAATTTTTTTTTTTTTATTTTGAACACACACCACCTATTTCATTTTTTTGAGCAGCCACTCATCCTATATAATTGGGACTGCCCTCAATATAATGAGATATATATATATTACTAGAACTAGTCCCTAAATATATAGTTACTATAGAGCTGTACCTGATTTATATATATTTTATCAGAGAACCAGATCCGCTCATATGTTATATATAAGCAGCAGCCCCTCATATTTTATATTATTATAGACGCGAGTCCCTCATAGTATATTTATTTACGAGCTGTTTCCCTCATATGATACTATTGTTTATAGGAGCCTCCGCCCCATCCATACTATCTATTATTATTAGAGCAGTCCCCTACTTTTATATTTTATATAGAGCAGTCCCTCATATATATGTATTACTAGAGAGACCCTCCTTCATATATATTACATAGAGACGAGTCCCCTCTCATTATTAAGTAGTTATTATAGTAGCAGACCCTCTCATATAATTTGATTAACTAGAGAGCATGCCACTCCCTCAGTTCTATCATTATAGAGCAGATCCCCTCCGATTATCGAATCAATTATAGAGCAGCACTGCTGCCTGTTTATTATCATGTTATAGAGCTGAGTCCACCTCTTATATAGTATCTTATTATTAGAGCGCATTCATATTTATCATTTATGAGCGTGTCCCTCTGCTATATGATTATTAAAGAGGGGCATGCCCAATCACCATATATAATTATTTATAGAGCATTGTCCCTCATAATATATTATTACTAGACGCAAGTCCCTCTTATGACATAATCATTATAGTAGCAGCCCGCTCCATATATTATCATATGTAGAGCAGCCCAGTCTCTTATATATCATTATAGTAGCCAGTCCCCTATCCTACTATGCATATCTAGTAGAGCAGCACCTATTCTAGTATTTCTTTATATGAGCAGGCCCCTCTTAATCATATCATTATGAGATGCAGATCCCTCATATGATATCATTATTAGAGAAAGCCATCATATCTTCTCCTTATTATAAGAGCGGAGTCCCTTTATATCGATCATTATAGAGCATAGGCCCCTCATATATCATCATTATAGAGCAGCACCCCTCTTTATTTATTCTATTAATAGAGCTCTCAGTCCCTAATATATTTTGATTATAGAGCGCCCTCTCATATATATATTTTTAGAGCAGCGCATCATAATATATTATTTATAGAGACAGCGCCCTCATATATATTTTGTATAGAGCACGTCCTATCATATATATTATGTTTATAGAGCAGCCCATTCATCATATATTTAATTATAGAGCCGTACTACGCTCATTATAGTAGCTATTTATTTGCAGAAGCTAGTCCTCCATATATATTATTCATAGAGCAGCACCCTATCATTATATATTATATATAGAGCAGCCCCATTCATCATCTTGATTATGTTATAGAGCAGCCCCCTTTGCTCCAAAGTAATTATTATTTATAGAGCAGTCTTGAACTAACATCTAATATTATGCAGCAGTCCCTCACGTATATATTATTATAAGGCAGCCTCGACTAAATGTATGATTATTATAGAGCAATCTGGTCCCTCATTATATATTATTATAGAGCAGACTGAGAATCATATATATTATATAGTAGAGCATGCCCTCATATATATTATTATAAGGAGAGTCGCCTCCATATATAGTTATTATAGAGCAGCCCCTCTTCCCCCGTATGCATATTGATTTATAGAGCAGACCTCTGCATTACTTTATTATTATAGAGCAGCCCCTCATATATATTATTATAGAGCAGTCCCTCATATATATTATTATAGAGCGCCCCGCTCTTAGTAGTATTTTTAATAGAGCAGTCCATCATATAATGATTATTCATAGAGACAGTCCCACTACATTATATATTATTATAGAGCAGCCCATCATATATATTATTATAGAGCAGTCCCATCATCATGTATAAATTTATTATAGAGTCCAGCCCCGCATCATATATATTATTATCACGCCAGTCCCTCATATTATTATTATTTACAGCGTAGTCACCTCTCATATACTTTTTCATTATAGAGACAGTCCCTTGAATCATTATAATATTATTATAGAGATGCACGACCCTCGATGTAATATGATTCTATTATAGAGAAATGTCCGTCTCATATATAATTTTGGTATAACGAGCACCAGTCCCTACATAATATATTATTATAGAAGCAGCCCTCATATATATTGGTTTTATAGAGCAAGTCCCTCAATATATATTATTATAGAGCATGTCCCTATCTTATACTGCTTATTATTATTATTGAGCAGGTCCCTCCATATTTATTATTATAGAGCAGCCTCCAGTGTACTCATAAAGTATAGTTATGCTATAGAGCATCACATATATATTATTATAGAGCGTCACTTCATACTTATATTGATGTATAGAGCAGTCCCATCATATTTTATTAGTTATTGGAGCAGTCCCATCATAATATTTTATTATAGAGTCAGCCCTTGCATAGTAGTATATTATAGAGCAAGTCCCGCTCATATATCAAATTATTATAGTAGCAGTCCGACTCCATATATATTATTATAGAGCAGCCACCTCTGTATATATTGTTTATAGGTCACGTCCCTCATATATTATTATGTATAGAGCAGCCCCTCTGGTAATATATTATTATTGAGCTCAGCCGTCATATATATTGATTATAGAGCCTAGAACCCCATCATATTATATCATTTATAGAGCAGCAACAACCCACAATTTATATTCATTATAGAGCGAGTCCCTCACTATATCATTATTAATAAGAGCATATAGTCCACATATATATCATTATAGAGCAGCTCCCATCATATCTATTATCTATATAATAAGGAGCAGACCTCTTACTATATTTCATTATGGTAGAGCAGTACCTCATTTTTATATTATCTATAGAGCAATCCCTCATATTATGTATTATACAAGCAGTCCTATCATAGTATAATTATTATAGAGCTTTGCCCTCTTCTATAATCTTGTTAGTAGGTGCGAATAGTCCCTCAGTATATTTTATTTCATAGAGCGAATCCTATGCTATATGTTTATTTATAGATGCATGTCCTTAGCGCTCATATATATCATTATAGAGCAGCCCCTATTCTTAGTATATCTGATGCTAAGAGCCAGTCCCTCCATATATATTATTAGTTGAGCAGTCCTCATATATATTATTAGTAGAGCAGGCCCCTGACTCTGTATACTATTATTATAGAGCAAGAGCCCCTCATATTATATTATTCATAGAGCAGCCCTCGATTGCTTGGATATACTATTATTATAGAGCAGTCAGCATATATATTTTATTAGATAGAGCAGACGCCCTCCTTTTATATATGTTTTTGATTATAGAGCAGTCCCTTGCTGCAGTATATTGTTATTATATGTGAGACAGACCCTTCATATTTCATTATAGAGCGAGCCCTCATTACTATTTATCTATTAGAGCGCCCCTCTCAGTATATATTTATTATAGAGCAGTCCTCAATATATTTATTATAGCAGCAGCCCATCATATCTATCGTATTATAGAGCCTGAACCTCAGTATATATTATTATAGAGACAGTCACTTCAATAAAATATTATGATCTATAGCAGCGAGATCCCTCAACTATATTATTATAGAGACAGTCTTCCTCATATATATTATATTTAAAGTGAAACAGCCCATCATACGTATATTAATTTATAGAGCAGACCCTACATACTGAATTATTATAGAGCCATGTAATAATCCTATTTTTATTATAGGCAGCTCCCTCTCATTCTTATTATTATTATACAGTCTAGTCTCGCTCATATTATATTATTATACGAGCAGCTCTCAATATTTATTATTATAGAGCAGTCCCTCATATTTATTATTATAGAGCAGCCCCTCATATATATTATTATAGAGCAGCCCATCATATATATTATCTTTTATTAGAGCATGTCCTTCATATTTAATTTTTTATAGAGCAAGCCCCCTCAGTATAGTATTTATTATAGAACAGTCGGCTCATTTCATATTTATTATAGAAGCTGTCCTCATTTATATTATATATAGAGCAGACACCCTCTTACTCATATTATTATAGAGCAGATCCATCATTACTCATATCTTATCTATAAGAGCAGTCTTAGTTTTATGATTATTATAGAGCAGATCTCGATCAATTGTCTATTTATTATAGACGCAGCCCCTAATTGTTTATCTATTTATAGAGCATGTCTCTCATATATATTTATTACTAGAAGAGCCCATACTATATTATAATTTTCTATAGAGCAGACCCTGCATATATTATTATAGTATAGAGCTAGTCTCTCAACTAATATATTATTATCACGCAGTCCCTCACTATCTTCATTATTATAGAGCAATGTCCCTAATATTCTATTATCTATAGAGCTGTCCCATCATAATACCTATTATTCATTAGAGCCAAGTCCAGGACTCATATATATTATTAAGTATAGCAGCAATCCCATCGCATATATATTTATTTTACCAGCAAGGTCCCTATTTACTTTTATTATTATACAAGAGAAGAGTCATAGTGATAATGATTTTTATAGAGCAAGCCCCTGCTTATTTCATCTATTATAGCAGCACTGCCCGATCTCCATACTATATATTATTATAAGAGACAGCACAATCCATTATGATATTATATAGTGCTTCAGCTCCTCTAATATTATTGTAATATTTAGAAGCGTAGCGCAGTACTAACCTTATATATTATATTTAGAGCCAGCACCCCTCATATTATGTAATATTATAGAGACAGCCCCTGTCTCTATATATTATCTGGTATAGAGCAATCATATCAATACTATATTGTGTATAGAGCACCATGCTGCCTCCTATTATTATTTTATAATAGTGCAGCCTCCTTCTCGCTATATATTATTATGAGCAGCCCCTGCTTATTTATCTATTTATAGAGAAGCCCTACATAGTTTTATTATTATAGAGCTAGTCCCTCCTTATAATTTGTATTATAGAGCCAGCCATTCTTCTTATATATTATACTATAGAGAACCTGCCTCATGCATATATAATTATTATAGATGCAGCCCACTGCATTAATATTTTTATTATAAGAGCAGAACACCTCTCTATATATTTTATCATAGAGCTTGCACCAACGCTAATATTTATTTATTAGTAGAGCAGCCCCTTCATATATATTTATATATGAGCAGCCATCTCTATGGTGTTATTATAGAGCAATCCTCATATATATTTATCAGTAGGAGACAGCCCGCTCCTAGATCGTATGTATTGTACGAACGCAGCCTAAGATTTATAATATTCTTATTAGTGCATGTAGTCCTTCTCGATTAATATTATTATTATAGAGCACCCCTCTCTCATATTATAGTTTATTATAGAGCAGCCCACCTCATCAAATCACTATTGTATGAGCTGCCCTTTATATTTTATTATAGATCAGCCACATACTCCTATATATTCCATTTATAGAGCAATACATCTCATTTATTTGTATTACTAGTGCAAGACCCCTCCGATTAGTAATTTATTATTAGAGCAGCCATCCTCTTATATATTAATTACTGTTCAGCCCTACATAGTATATTATTATTAGAGCAGCCCCTCTACTATATGTATGATTAATAGAGCAGCCCGCTGGCATATATATTATTATAGAGCAGCCCCCTCTTGTACTAATATTATCTATAGAGCCAGAATCCGCTCATATGATATTATTAGTAGAGCACTAGGGCCCTCAATATTTATTTAATTTTAGTACTAGAACCCTTCTTCATATATATTATTTATATATGAGCAGCCACCATCTTATATATTATTATAGAGCAGCCCTCTCAGATATATTCTTCTCCTCTTTTCCTCTCCTTCCGTTTGTTTGTTGTATTGAGTATGAGAAGTATACTATGAGGTCGGCTGCTATATAATAATATTATATGAGGGGGCTCGCGCCTCTATAATTAATTTATATGTGGGGCTGTTCTAATCAATAAACTATATATGAGCCGGACTGTCTTTAGATAATATATATGCGGGAATCTCGACCTCTATAATAATATATAAGAGGGGCCTGTCTATAATAATTATATATGAGGCGGGTGCCTGCTCTATATAATTATATAAGAGCGGGCCTGGCTTACTAATTAATATATATGCTGAAGCGGCTGCCTCTATAGAATAAACCTCTATATAAGAGGGGCTGCTCTATAATTAAGATGTTATATGAGGGGCCTGCCATATGATAGATATATATAATGAGGGTATTGCATCTATAATAATATATAGGAGGGGCTGATCTATATTAGATTTTGATGAGGGCTTGCTCTTTAAAAAATATATATTGAGGGAATTGTCTAGTAACTATTAATATATATGAGGGGTCCTAGCTCTATACATAATTATATATGAGGGATCTTGCATCTATAAATAATATATAAGAGGGGCTGCCTTATGAATACATATGTATAGGAAGGGCTGCTCTATGGATATGATATGATGAGGGATTGCTCTATATATAAGTACATATGAGGGGATGACATTCGATATAAATGAATATTTATGAGGGGTCTGCCTCTATAATAAGGGGTATATATGAGGAGTCTAGCTCTAATTATAATATTATAAGTAGGGGCCCTGCTCTATAATATTATATAAGACGGGCTGCTCTCATATAATATCATATGAGGCGGCTGCTACTTATAATTAATAGTATACAGAAGGTGCTGCTCTTAATAAATAAAATATATTAGGAGGAGCCTGCTCGTTATAATGGAACTATATATGGGGGCTACGCGTCTATAATAATTATCCAATAAGAGGGCCCCCTTCCGACTCTATAATAATATATATATGAGGGGCTGCTCTATAATAATATATAGGAGGAGCTGCTCTATAACAATATATATGAGAGATTGCTCTATAATAATATTATAAGAGAGTGGAGCGCTGCTCTTAATAATATATGATGAGGGCTGCTCTATGAATAATAATATAGAGAGGGGTCTGCTCTATAACTAATATATAGGAAGGTAGCTCGCAACATATATATTAATTATATATGAGGGGCTGCTCTATAATAATATATATCAGGGGCTGCTCTATAATGATATATAGTAGGGGCTGCTCTATAATAATATATTTATATTACTTGCGAGGTCTGCTCTATAGAATATATATGAGTGGGACTGACCTGTATAGGATAAATATATATGAGGGAGTTGCTCTTTATTCAGAATATATATGAGAGGAACTGCTCTCATAATAATAATATACTATGTGGCGACCCTGACCTCTATATAATAAATATGTTGGGTCTGCTTATGAATAATATTTAGTGAAGGTCTTGCGGGTTCCTGGGAGTGATAATATACTATATATGAGAGAGTCTGCTCGTATAATTTTATTATTATGGATGGACGTAGTGCCTCTATAATAAGATAGTATATGGATGGACTGCCTCTATAATAATATATAGTGAAGGGACTGCATATATAATCGGGTAATAGTATATGAAGGGGTCTGCTCTTATAATAATATATAGGATAGGACTGCATCTATAATCAACTATATAACGAAGGAATTGCATCTATAATATTTTATATATGTTGCGGACTGCTACTATAATAATATTAAGAGAGTGGTCCTTGCTCTTATATATAATCTATAATGTGGGACTGCTCTATAATAATATATATGAGGGGCTGCTCTATAATAATATATATGAGGGACTGCTCTATAATAATATATATGAGGGGCTGCTCTATAATAATATATATGAGGGGCTGCTCTATAATAATATATATGAGGGGCTGCTCTATAATAATATATATGAGGGACTGCTCTATAATAATATATATGAGGGGCTGCTCTATAATAATATATATGAGGGACTGCCTGTTTATATAATCATATGATGAGGCGACTGCTCTGATTAATAACTATAACATGAGGGACTGCTCTATAATAATATATATGAGTGACTGCTCTATAATAATATATATGATGGGCTGCTCTATAATAATATATATGAGGGATTGCTCTATAATAATATATATGAGGGACTGCTCTATAATACATATTATGAAGGACTTGCTCTATACATAATAATATATGAGGTTCTGAACTCTATAATTAATATATATGATGGGCCTTAGACTCTATACATCAATATATATGAGGGACTTGCTTGATAACTGAATATATATGTGGGGGCCCTGCTCTAATAATATTTTATGAGAAGGGGGCTGCCTCGTGATTATAATAATATGAGGGCTGCTCTATAGTTGATAATATTATATGTGGGGCGCTCTATAATAATATATAAAGAGGGACTGCTCTACTAATATTAATATATATGAGAGGACTGACTCTTATAATTAATTGTAATAAGTGGGGACTGCTCTATAATTATATATATGGATAGGTAGGGTGCTCTAGATAATCAACGTTTAATAAGAGGGGCTGCTCTATAATAATATATATGAGGGACTGCTCAATAATAATATATATGAGGACTGCCTCTATATAAATTCTTTATATAAGAGGAGCCTCGCACTCTTATAATGTTATATATGAGGAGCACTGCTCTATAACATTATAATATATAAGCTAGGGTTTTGCTCTATAATGTTTATATATGAGGACCAAACAACTACTAATATAATAATATATAAGAGGGGTCTGCCTCTGTTAATAATATATATGAGGGACTGTTGTATAAATAAAATTATATTGAGGATTCTCTATAAGATGATATTAATATTTGAGAGGACCTTGCTCATATAATAATTTAATAAGAGCGGGACTGACCTGCTATAATGATATATATGAGGGACTGCTCTATAACTGAGTATATATGTGGTGGGACTGTCTCTATAATGAATTTATATGAGGATCTGCCCTCATATAATGAGGTATATTGGTGCCGCGACTGCCATCTATAATGACTATCATATGTTGGGCTGCTTATATATTATTATGAGGGGCTGCTCTATTATAAACTTATATTACGCAGCGGATACCGATGCATCTTATTATAATATATTATGAGGAATGCTACGATAATAAAGTATATAAGAGGCGGACTAGCTCTATAATAATATATTATGAGGCGTCTGGCTCGTATTATAATTTATATGGGACTGCATTTATTAATAATATATATGAGGGGGCTGCTCTCATAATAATATATTATGTGGGATGCCTATAATATAGTAAATATGAGGGACTACCTCGTAATAATAATGATTATGAGTGACTGCTCTATAATAATATATATGATGCTCTATAATAATATATAGGAGGGGCTGCGCTATAATAATATATACGAGGGACTGCTCTATAATAATATATATGAGGGACTGCTCTATAATAATATATATGAGGGACTGGCCTTATATATAAGATTATATTAATGAGGGAAGGCAGATCTATAATATTATTTTATTATATGAGGGGGGGGGGACTGCTATTTAATAATATATATTGAGGGATCTGCCTCCTATAAATAATATATATGATGCCGGTCTGCTCTATAATAATTTTATATGATGGGAATAGCTTCTATAATATTAATATATTGAGGGGACTGCCTGTATAATAACATATATATGAGCGGATACCTGATATAGATATATAATATATGATATTTTTTAGTTTATTTAAGGCTGCTCTATAATAATATATATGAGAGTACTGCTCTCATAATATTTATATGATGGGTCCCCACTGCTCTTATCAATTAATATATAATCGCAGGTGACTGCTCTATAATAATATTATATAGATGGACTGCCTATTATAATAATACTATAGAAGGAGGCGTGACTCTATATAATAATATTATATGAGGACTGCTCTATATGATTAATATGATGAGCTGACTCTATAATAATAATATATGTAGGGGCTGCGCTGATAATTAATATATAGAGGCGCTGCTCTATAATATATAATATATGAGGCGACTGCCTATATAATAATATATGATGAGCGGGCTGCTCTTTAATCTGAATTTAATTATGATGGGATGCTTCTATTTTTATATAATTAATTATATTCGAGGGACTGCTCATATAACTAAGTATATATGACGGGTACTGCCTATATAATAATATATATGAGCGAGCCTGCTCTATAATCAATATATATGAGAGATTCTTGCCTCTCTTTAATAATTTACTATGAGGGGCAGCTTCTAATGAATAATGATATATTGAGGTGCTGCTCTAATAAATAAATATATCAGATGGCTTGCGGCTCTATATAATATTATATATGAGGGATCTTGCCCTCTATCAATTGATATGAATATATGAGACGCATATGCTCTGTATAAATATATATATGTGGGGCTGCCCCTATAGAATAACAATATATATGATGCGATCCCCCGCCTATAATAAATATATATAGAAGGGGCTGCTCTTCATAATATTATAATAGGATGGGCTGCCTCGATCAAATATAATATGTATATGAGCGCCGGACGTGCCTATTTAATAATATATACTGTCGGACTGCCTCGTATAATAATAGTATAGAGGGACTGCTCTGATACATGATATTATGAGGGTGTCTACTATACAAGTGATATATAAGAGGGAACCTGCCTCTTTATAGATAATAATATATGTTGGGCTGACTCTATAATTGATATATTTACTGAGGGACTGCTCTATAATGCACATATCATTAAGAGGGCCTGCTCATATAAATTGATATATAAGAGGGCGCTGCTCTATATCGATATTTATGAGGAATCCTGCTCATATAATTGATAATCATTAGAGGGGCGTTGCTCCATATAATGACGTATATATGAGAGGGCCTGCTATATTTAATGATATAATTAGTGACGGAGCTGCTCTATAATCTTTATATTATACTATGAAGGGACTCAGCCTCATATAATAATTTATATAGGGGGCTGCCCTCTTTAATGAATATATAAGTGGGACTGCTCTTTTTTTATATAATGATAAATATGAGGAGCTACTTATATTTGATCATATTATGAGGGACTTGCCCTCTTTAATCGATTTTTAAGAGGGGCCCTGCTCTTTATAATATATATATGAAGGGAGGGGCGGGACTAGCTCTAGTACATGATAGACAGGAGGCGGCGCTCTATAAATTTTAGTTATATGAGGAGGCTGCTCTATAATTAATAATATATGAGGGACTTAGCTCTATGCATAATATATATGTAGGGAGCCTGCTCTTATAGATATTATATATGACACGGAATGCTCTTTAGATAATATATAGAAGACTTGCCTCTATAGATAAATTTTTTTATGATGGACTGACTCTCCTATAATATTATATATGAGGAGCTGCTCTATAATAATATATATGAGGGACTGCTCTATAATAATATATATGAGGAGCTGCTCTATAATAATATATATGAGGGATTGAATCTAATAATAATATATGAAGAGGGACTGCCTCTATAGTCTATATCATCATAGAGGGTACAAATGCATTACTTATAAATATTATATATTATTACTAGAGCAAGTTGCCCCTCCATTGATTAATGAATGGCGGCTGACTCTATAATAATATAATATGATGCGGACTGCGCTCTATAATACATAGTATATGGAGGCTGCTCTGATAACTAATACTATATGAGAAGGATTGACTCTATAATAATATATTTGAGGGCCTGCCCTCTATAATTCAAATAATATCATGAGATGATCTGTCTTATAATAATATTTACTGAGGCGACTGCTTATAATAATATTTGCGACAGTAGGACACTCTCTATAATAATATATACGAGCGGTCTGCCTCTTTAATATTAATATATATGTAGAGACTCTGCTCTATACTTATATATATGCAGAGACTGCCTCTATAAATAATATAATCTCGATGGGAGCTGACCTCTATAATTAATATATATGAGAGAAGCTTGCTCTATCCATTCAAATAATTACGACGGGACTGCTCTCATATAATATATACGAGGTAGACTGACCTCTATAATATATATACGAGAGGACTGGCCTCTTATGTATAATAAATATGATAGGAATGCTCTATCAATCTTTATATTTTGAGGAATGCTACTCATCACATTATATTTGAGGGTGTTCTTAATAATAATATAGGTGGGAGCTTATCTATAATCAATATAAATGAGGGACCTGCTGCTAGTATTAATAGACATAATGATCTGCTAATATAATATAGAAATGAGAGAACTGGCTCTATAATAATATATATGAGGGACTTCTCTATAATAATGTATATGAGGAGGTGACCTCCTAGTAGATACATATATTATGAGACGACTGCGTCTATAATAATATATAATTGGAGAGACTAGACTGTATCAATTAATAGACAATGAGAGAGCTGCTCTCATAATAATAGACAAAATATAAGAGAGCCTTATAATAATAAGACCATGAGAGAGTATGCTCTATAATAATTATCATATGAAGGGATTCTCTATAAAAAAAATAGTAATGTTTATGAAGGGGTTGCTCTATACATAAATATATATATATGAGGGATGCTCTATATAATATATTATGTAGGGGTATGTTCCTATAAGTCAATATAATACTGAGGGCTGCTCTAGAGATAATGTATATATGATGGGCTGCTCCCTATAATATATTTCATGAGGATCTGCCTCTATAATAATATTTTATGAAGGGGCCGTTTTGGGGGATGCTCCGTAATAATAACTATATTATGTAGATAGCCAGTAAAACACAAACAACATAGCTCTATAATAATATTATAAGAGGGACTGCCTGATATACTTTAACTAGACTGAGAGACCACTTGCTATAAATAATAATATATATGAGGGACTTCTCTATAATTAGTATATGAGCGGCTGTTCTATATTTACTATATATATGAGCGCGACTGCGTCTATCATAATATCTATAGAGGGGACTGTTCTATCAATTAACTATACTACGAGCGAGACTGCTCTATAATAATATATATGAGGGGCTGCCTCTTATAATCAATCTATAGAAGAGGACTGCTCTAGTAATAATTTATATGAGGGACTGCCTCTTTAGTTTAATCAATAGACACGAGAGATGTCTCTTTATTAGATATTTATGAGGGGCCGAGCTCTATAATAATATATATGAGGGGCTGCTCTATAATAATATATAAGAGGGGCTGCTCTATAATAATATATATGAGAGATTGCTCTATAATAATATATATGAGGGGCTGCTCTATATATAAATTGACATGGGGACTTTCTCTTTATAATAATCATATATGAGGAGATATGCTATATTATAATTATTCTATGAGCGGGTTTCCTGCCCTCTATAATGAATATAGTAAGAGGGCGTACTGCTTATAAAATAATACGTACTATGAGAGATTGTCTCTATAATAAATATATATCGAGGTCTGCTGTATTAATAGATATGTCATGATTTGCGAGACTTCTCTATAATGAACGTAATATATCGAGAGGGTAATGCTCTCTAATAAATTTATATATGAGGGCTGCATCATATACATAATATATAGAGGGGCTGCTCGTATAATAACTATATATGAGAGATTGCTCTAATATGCATAATATATATGAACGGGACTGTCTGTATACTATAAGTTGACATGAGGGATCTTATTCTATAATAATATATCATCGAGGTGGCTGCTCTATAGATAATTATATGAAGCAGATGCCCCAAACCCTCTATAAATAATGACACGAGAGATCTTTCTATAATAATATACTATGAGGGACTGCCTATATAATAATAATTTATGAGAGATTGCTCTATTATAATATAATCATGATGGCGTCCTGCACCACTAACGTATAATAATATATTTGAGGAGATGCCCTAGTTCTAATTGAATATATAAGATGGGAAGCTATATAGACTAATATATATTGAGAGATTGCTCTATAATCATATATATGAGGGACTGACTTGTATAATAATAGACTGAGGACTTCTCTATAGATAATTAAGGATATGAAGGGGATGCCTACATTATTAATGAATAATAATATGAGGGGCTGCTCTATAATCAAAAGTATAAGAGGGGCGTGCTCTATAATTATATATATGATGAGACTTGATCTTATAACTATAAGTATATAATGAGCGAAGACTCCTCTATAATTAATATATATGAGGGGATTTTCTCTAATATTAATATATATGAGGGATGCTCGACTCGACACTCTTACCTCTATAATAATATATATGAGGGGCTGCTCTATTATAATATAATATATATGAGGGACTGCTCTATAATAATAAATATGATGGACTGCTTTATAATAATATATATGAGGGACTGCTCTATAATAATAGACATAGAATGGTATGCCCTTCTTATAATAATATTTATGAAGGAGAGACTTCACGTATAATATTAGACATGTAGGGGACTGACTCTATATATTATATATATTGAGGGACTGCTCTATAATAATAAACACGAGGGTCTGTTCTATAATAATATATATGAGGGACTGCTCTATAATAATATCTAAGAGGGGCTGCTCTATAATAATATATATGAGGGACTGCCTGTATTAATAAGTAGACAATGAGGACTTCTCTATAATAATATATATGAGGGGCTGCTCTACAATAATATATAGGATGGACTGCTCTATAATAATAAATATGAGGGAATGCTCTATAATAATATATATGAGGGACTGCTCTATAATAATAAATATGAGGGACTGCTCTATAATAATATCTAACGAGCGGGCTAGTCTATATTAATATATATGACGCCGATCTGCTGTAAAATAATAGACATGAAGGGACTTCTTTATACATAATATATATAGACGGGGAGAAGAGATACCGGTCGTGCTCTATAATATAAGTATCAATAAGAGGGGACTGCCTCTATAATAATATATATGTGCCGGACCCCCCCCGCTATTAATATAGACACGAGAGTCCTTCTCTAATAAATAACTTATATATGAAGAACGGCTGCTCTATAATAATATGTAGGAGGGCTGCTATATAATTAATATATACTGATGCGTGAATTGCATCTATAATAACCGATATATCACTGACTGATTGACTCTATACATAATATATATGTAGGGACTTCGCTGTATAATAATAGACATGCAGGGATTCTCCTATAAATAATTATATTATGAGGGACTGCTCATGATAAATATATAGTATGAAGGGCTTGCTACTATAATAATATATTAGAGGGACTGCTAATATAATGTAACTATATAATGATGGACTGCTCTATATTTAATGACACGAGTGAACTTCTCTATAAATAATTATATATGAGCGGCTGCTCTTTATATGAATTATATATGAGGGGTGCCTCTATATATATATAAGAGGGGGCTTGCTCTTATAATACTATATGAGAGATATGCTCTATAATAATATTATATGGAGCGGGCCCTGCCTCTATTAGATCATATATAAGAAGAGGGAGAACTGCTCTCATAAGTGAATTACTTTATGAAGGATGTCTTTTAACTAATAGACTCCGATGGCAGACTTACTCCTATTATAATATATACTGTGGAGGTCTAGCTTATAAAAATTTATGAGAGATTGCCTCTATAATAAGTATATCTTGAGAGGGTCCTCTTTAAATATTTTATACATGATGGGCTGCTCTATAAATGAATATATTAAGAGGGGCTGACTCTATAATATTATATCTGATGGGGCTGCTCATATCAATAAGTATTTAAGAGGGGCGCTGACGTCTATATCTAATTATTATATGTGAATTGCCTTGCTTTATACGTAGTATATTTGAGCGGAGCTGCTCTACTATAATATATATGAGGGGCTGCTCTATAATAATATATATGAGGGACTTCTCTATAATAATGTATATGAGGGGCTGCTCTATAGATCATTTAATACATTATATATGAGGGGGAGCTACTGTATATTAATATAGACATGAGGGACTGCCTTCGTTATTATAATTATTTATGAGAGGTAACTACATGTTTAGTAATAGACATGAGGGGACATGACTCTATAATAAGTATTTAGAGGCATCTACTGTATAATATTAAGACATGAGGGACCTTGCTCTTATACACTAAATTATTATGAGGGCCTGACTTACAATAATATATAAGAGGATTGCTCTGATAATAATCATATATGAAGGGACTGTTATAATATAGACACTGAGGGAGCTCGTTATAATCAGTATATATTGAGGGCTGCGCTCATTAATAATATAATATATATGAGGGACTGCTCTATAATAATATATATGAGGGACTTCTGTATAATAATAGACATGAGAGACTGCTCTATAATAATATATATGAGGGGCTGCTCTATAATAATATAATATATATGAGAGACTGCTCTATAATAATATATATGAGGGACTTCTCTATAATAATGTATATGCAGGTGGCTGCTATATAAATGAATAGTCCACGAGGGGAGCTGCTTCATATAATAATATAATGATGAATGGGCTGATCTACCTAATAAATATATCGAAGAGGGGACTTCTCTCATAATATATATATAGAGGGGGCTTATCACCCGCTCTATAATGTAATAATATAAAAATATAATAAAGGGACTCTCGATATTTTAAAATATGATTGAGGGACTTGCTCCTTTAAATGAACTTAATATATTGAGGGACTGCTGTATAATATAGCATGAGCGGACTGCTCTATAATGAATAGTTATATGGGGCTTGCCTTATAGATAATATTAATATATATGTAGGACATTAGCCTGATTAATAATATACATGAGGGACTGCTCTATAATAATTTATATGAGGGGCTGCTCTATTATAATATAATATATATGAGGCAGACTGACTCTTATTAACTAAAATTTTGAACTGGAGCTGATTTATAATAATATTTATGTGAGGACTGCTTCTCTAATAATTAATAGAAAACGAGAGAGCTTCTTATATTAATATATATGATTGGGGGGGGGGGGGACCTGCTCGTATATATTAATATATAGGTGGGGCTAGCCTCTATAATAATTTTAGAGCGTGCTGCCACTCTGATAGATTAATATATATCGAGAGATTGCTCATATATTAATTATTAACGAGGGACTGCTGTCAGAATAATAGACATGAGACGAGCACTTCTCTGATAATAATTTTTCATGCTGGGACTGCTCTATTAATATTATATATTGAAGGGTTCTGTCTATTATTATTATATATGAGGGACTGCTCTATAATAATATATATGAGGGACTGCTCTATAATAATAGACACGAGGGGCTGCTCTATAATAATATATATGAGGGGCTGCTCTATAATAATATATATGAGGGGCTGCTCTATAATAATATGATAGAGGGCTGCTCTCATATCTAATATAATGAGAGTATTTTGCTCTATACAGTAATTATATATGAGGGGCTGCTCTATAATAATATATAAGAAAGTGGTGCTCTAGTAATTCAAGTAAATATATGAAGGACGCTGCTCCTATTATAATAAGAAACAGAGAAGATATTCTCTTTTAATAATATATATGAGGCGACTGTCTAGTAAATAATATTATATGAGGAGCTGCTCTATAATAATATATATGAGGGGCTGCTCTATAATAATATATATGTGCGGGCTTGACTTATTATAATTAATATATAAGAGGGCTGCTCTTTATAATAATATATATGAAGCGGTGCTCTATAAATAATATGATATGAGGGGCTGCCTCTATAGATTGAATATATGAGAGATTTCTACTATATATAATGGCTATTATGCGGGACTGCTCTATAATAATATATATGAGGGGCTGCTCTATAATAATATATATGAGGGACTGCTCTATAATAATATATATGAGGGGCTGCTCTATAATAATATAATATATATGAGGGACTGCTGTATAATAATAGACATGAGGGACTGCTCTATAATAATATATATGAGGGACTACTGCGTATAAATAATCAGAACATGAGGGCATGCCACTCTATAATAACGTATATATGAGGCATGGATACTGTATACATACATAGACATGAGGCGAACTGTCGTATAAAAATATATATGAGAGGGCTGCCCTACCACACATACACACCTCTTTATTCCTCAAAAAAAAAAAAAATATTTATTTCTTCAAAAATATAAACATAAAATACCTATTTATTAAAAACAAAAATATAATATTTAATACTACACCAACAAAAAAATAATATTTTCAACCAAAACAAAAAAACAAAAAATAAGTATATAATATTAATCATATAATAATATATATTCTTTACATCTTCCTATAAAAATATACATATATATTCCACTTATAATAAATATATATTACTTTTCATCCCCCCCCTCACACACCAAATAAAATCAAAATATATACTTCACAAAACAAAATCAAAATATTCTCAAATAACCACCATATAAACATCTTTCTAACACTCACCAATCCCTCTTTACATTACACAAAAACACACAAATATTTTTCCACACACAAAACACACACCTCTTTCAAAACACCATCCTACACACATCCCTACCTTATAACACCACCACACCACACACATTTTCATATACACAAAAACTACATATTTACATCATAAAAACCAAAAACATATTTTCATACAATAAACCACAACTACAAAATCTTTACATATACACCACAACCTTCTCAATCTTTAATCAAAAAAAAAATAAAAAATATTTTTTCACAAAAATAAAAAACTACACAAATATTTCTTCAAACAAACAACCACATCATTCCATCTTAAAAAAAAAACATAATAAAAATCATCATATACCATCATACACACCACTCCATCTTTTAATCCATCCCCCCCTTGGGGGGGTGGTACCCCCCCGTGTCGTGATGCTCTATAATAAATTATATTATGAGGCGGCTGACCTCTATTATGAAGTGATAATGTTTATCATGAGGGACTGCTCTATAATAATATATATGAGGGACTGCTCTATAATAATATATACGAGGGGCTGCTCTATACTAATAGACACGACAGACATTGACTATAGACACAACATCATAAAGACTAATCGTATAATCAACATGCATACAGATTTCTCAGTGTAGACAGTACAAGCTATAAATTTATTTCTATATAAAACTAAAACACTGTTGTACAGTTCTAAACACAAAGGAACATCAGTGAGTGCTCTATAATGTTCACATACAGATCATACACTGTAATTACATACTTATATAATTATAAAGGACTGTTGTATAATAATGAATGAGTATATTGTTAAGGTGACAGCTGTGAGGTCCTTAATTGGGCCGCGTGCTACTCCCGACGTGAGGATTTCTGGCTGTACGCAGCGATAGAAGAGGAAGGTAACATGTCACCGAGGTTACCTGGCCTTTGGTGAAATAGATGCCATGTAATTTGTGCTGCGTGTTAACCTCATAAGGGGGTAACATACGGTTTTCTAGGATTAGTATGCCTGCTCAGCCAAAAACCTGGGATATGCTCCTTATGGGAGTAGCAAAGAGGCTTAGGCGTGTAGGTGCGCGTGTCTACATCCCCCTCTGATTCCACCTGACTCAAGGATTTCAGGGTCTAGCCGTTATAAGTCAGCTACTCAGCTCGACCTGCCGTCTGTCATACGGACAGTAAAAGGAGTTTGCGAATGAGGTGTGCGTCTGACTGGAAGTACCAGCGAAACTCACCTTGACGTTTGCTTGACAAGATGTAGTGAGTGGAACTGCACTGTCTTAGTCAGCACTAAGACCGAGCAGGACGTTTTGTTTAGTTTTGTTTTGTTATTTCATGGTTTGGCATCTGCAATACGTTCCTTTGTTACCTGTTGTGCCAATAATAAAAACCACCGGTGGGACTGTGCTGGAACAAGCTTTCAACCTGTCTGTGTCTCTGTTATATTGGACTAGCGCATCCCAGAGCCGCATCTAACGTGAGTGCGAAGCTTAACAATGCTAACGTATAATACAAGTATATAAGTATATATACGTATATTATATTATATTAAAATATTAAAAAAAAAAAATCATTTTAAAATTAAAATTAGTATATAGGTATAATGTAAGTCTAGTATAATAATCATACATATGCAATACATACATAACTTATACAAGACTTCTGATAATTTCACAGATCCTAGCAGAATTACATTTGAATCATAATCTAGTATAACAATGATGGAATGCGGGTATACACTATAATACTACATAACTAAAATAAAGCACGGCCAGTGCTAACAATATTACAGAATTATTCAGTCTCCATATGCAGTATCATATAACAACAAGGGTTTGATGCATACAAAAATAGTATAGACACTCAGGAATGATAAAAAATATTTGGTTTTATTAGGGGGACTTTTGTTTAATGATTTTACATTTTCTAGGAAAAAATGGATAGCAAAAAGGGGTGATTTTTTTACTTCATATATGCAGTTAAAATATCTGATTTAACAAAAAGGGACTGATAAATGATAATATAGAAATAGAGATATAAAGAAGTACAGCATAATAATATACATATAGAGACATAAGGGGATACAGTTAAAAATAATATAGAGACTAGGGGTACGTGTAATAAAATTTATATTATAAGATATAAAGGGAGCAGTTTAAAAATTTTAATATAGGACATAGGGGATCGTGTAATAATAAACATACAAAGAATATGGGGATCGTATAAAAATACATATAAGTATAGGGAACGTATAAAAATATTTAGGGGAAAAAAGGGGGTACCGTATAAAATATACTTAAGAGATATAAGGGGTTGAATAATAAAATTTCATTAGGACAAAAGGGATGCAGTATAATAATATAATATAGAGATATAGGGATACAGTATAAAAAAATATTTAGGATATAAGGGGAAACAGTGTAATAATATACGTATAGAGTATAGGGGATACGTGTAAATTTTTATACTATAGAGACATAGGGATACAGTAAAAAATATTTTCGTTAGAGAAAAAAGGATACAGTATAATAATATACTTATAGAAAAATATGAGGATACTTTAAAATAGTTTTACATATAGAAACATAGGGGATCGTAAAATAATATACAATATAGAGACTTAAGGGGATACAGTTTAATAATTATAATATAGAGCAAAAGGGGATCATTTAAAATTAATTAGATAAGAAAAAGGGGATCAGTATAAAAATTAAATAGAGACTGGGGAAATAAAATTTAATTTTTTTTTTTTAATATACGTATAGAGAATAAGGGATCCCAGTTTAATATATACATGAAAAGACATAGGGATACGTAAAATTTTAATATACATACAGAGACATATAGGGATACGGTGTAATAATATAAATACAGAGACATAAGGGGATACAGTATTACAGTACGAAATTAATTTTTAAGGCCATGGGGGATACAATAAAAATTTTTAAAATTTATGGGAGCATAGAGGATACAGGTAAAAAAATACATATAGAAATAAAGGAGTACAGTATAAATTATCAATAAGACATAGGGAATCAAAAATAATTTTTATATATAGAGATAAGAGGTACGTGTAATAAAAACTATAGATATAAAAGGGGGAAACCGTGTACCCAATAAATTTTACAGAGCTTTTAAAAGGAAAGTATAATAAAATAATTGGACACATAAAGGATCGTATAATAATAAACATACAGAGACATAGAGGGATACGTATAAAAATTTTAAACATATAGAGATTAGAGGATACGTATAAAAAATACATTTAGACACTAAAGGGGTACAGTGAAATTAATATAATAAGGCAAAAGGGGATACAGATTAATTTTTAAATTAGAGACAAAAGGGATACAGGTAAAAATATCATATAGAGAAAAAGGGGTAAGATAAAAATATCATATAGAGAATAGGATACAGTATAATTATACATTTAGACACAAAAAGGGATCATTTGTAAAAATAACAATGATAAAAAAAGGGATACATTTTAATATTATAATTAAACCATGGGAACATGAATAATAATATAAAATTTTAAGACATAGTGTATACGTGTAATAATAAAATTTAGAGACTTAAGGGATAAAATGTAAAAATTTTAACTTTTTAAGAATAAGGGATTCAGTTTTAATATT